>JALNIO010000303.1:0-104876 GCA_023509875.1 Rugonectria rugulosa
TGACATGAGATGTGATGAAAAAGCTTCAAAGTAGAAACAGAGCACAGGTGCAAAAACAGGTCGAGTACAATGGGGTCAGAAACCTGGACAGGTACACGTACATGTAGGTAGGTAGGGCATTCTTGGCATTGGACTGCCGAACTACAAGTATACAGACAAGGTACAAGTAGACATGTCGTATCATCATACACGGACAGTCTTCCGAGATACCTCATTGGTGGCAACGTCAACAGAGCATCATTTACATTTGCATGCACCCTTCGAAAACTTCAACCTGGTTCCTCCGTCTGTCGTGCTTATTCAGTCATTCCCTCATCAATCCTTCATTCATTGCTCCCGCCCAACGCCAGCATCTTTTGCCCCCTGGGATATCGTCTCTTGTATATACTCATTATCCAGCAAGCAGCAACAGGAAACCCTCGCCGCGTCAAAAAGAACCACAATTCAGAGCCTGTTCGGACCATGCAATGCGGAAACCTCCCGCTCATTACACAAAAGTAGCCAGATCCATCAAAAACATCGTACCACTTGCCACCCTCGCCACGGCGTGCACCGCTACTCTGCACTGCTCAACGTTACTCTGCCCCTTCGACAATTTCCGCTGTCCAATCCCTGCGGATATTCAGTTCTGAGAGGCCATCCGTCTTCTCAATCGAGAGGCCCTTCTCATTGGCCAAGTGAAGCAGGCAGATGAAGCAGTATGATGTTGAGATGTCGTCCATGACAGGCTTGGGATACACCGATTGGAGGTTGTTCATGACCGAAGTGAACTTGAGAGGCTCCTCCTCGGCCGCCTCCACTGGGGGCACTTCTGCGGGTTGCTGTATTTCAGGTTAGCATCGTTCAAGTGTTGCAGGGAAACAAGGAAACAAGGAGACAAGGAAACCCTACCTCAAGCTGCTCGATCCCCATGCCCTTCCAAATCTCCTCCTTCAGCCTCCGTACATCCACTTTCTTTGCCACCCGAGCATACTGTACATATTCAGGACGTACACGTCTTGTTTGAGTGACAAGTGTCGTCCCAAACGCTCCAGTGTTGGTGATTGTCTCGCCATTCAACAGGGCCGTGAGACCACCGTTCTCAGTCAGGCCGGCTTGGCCCTCTGTGCCAGGTGAGAAATGCTCTCGGGCATCTGCAAACTCCAGGTCGTCGTCATCATCGACATCGCCTCCCGGGAATGGCATGCCATCGTCTTGGAAGAAATTGGCATCATAGTCTCCCTGTGGCAAGGCCATCTCCTCCGTGTTCTGCATGGGGGCCTTTTGACTAGCCCAGAAAGCCTCGTCCATCTCTCCCTCGGGCTGGTTATCCGACGCCGTAGTACCGAACAATCCGCCCCGACTGCCAAATCCAGTACGCCGGCGGCCCATCCGTGCCTTTGGCTTAAGGAATAGACTGAGTAGAGATTTTGAGTTGAAGTGCTTGTCGTCGGGCAGCAAGTTTCTTGACTTTGATACCCAGTCCTTCTTTGGCATGCTGATGGCCGAGTTGCTGCTGGCCTGCGTGTAAATCGTATCAGCCAGGGCAGGGTCGAGTGTCTTTGCAAAGTCAATCTCAAACGGCTCCTTTTCCTTGCGTTTCTTGGTCTCCGCCGCGGGCTTGTTGATGTCCTTGATCTTTCGAATCCTCCAGTGCTCGGCACTTGTCCAATTCTTCTGGAGTGCCTGGTCGAAGAAACCCAAGATATCTTCGTGCATCTTGTCGGCCTTCTGGGCGCTCGTCATCGAGACAACGTACTCGCCCTTCTCGTCAAAGGCATCGCCTTCCGCGCCCTCTTCGCCAAGACCAGCATCGTATACCCGCATCTGTGGCTCCAGGGCGGCCTCTCGTGCCCACGCTTCGCCACCCTCGCCGAAAGCAACATCGGCTGCAATGTCAAAGGAACCAAGTCCAAGATCGTCGTCGTCAAAGCCTGCAGGAGCATCGCCGTCGATAATAAGCCCAGAGTTGTCGCCAAACGCACCAGAAGACTTGTCCTTGTCCTGATCTTGCCTCCAGTCCTCGGGTGCCTTCAGGAACGGAATATCCAGGGATCCGGATGGATCGCCAAGATCAAAGGTCTTCAGAGATGGACACACATCGAGTTCGTCTAAATGATGAAGATCCGGAAGATATTTGGCTCCTAGAGCACCCACATCAATCTCGACGTCTGCTTCATCATCTTCCTCCTCTTGATTTTCCTCCTCTTCTGGCTCGTCAATTCCGTCTTCCCCTTCATCTTCCTCGTCCCCCATTTCTCCTTTCGCCTTCTTTCCAAGCGTAGCTGCATCGCCAGTGTCGTCGCTGCTGTCAAAAACAATACGTCCTTGCGAATCAATCATCAGATGGTTCAAGAGGAGCCCCTTGGCACCGCCCTCATCGAAATCTGCAGAAGCCTTCTTGAAGAGAGGGTCAACGGCAAATTCCAATTCAAATTTCTTGAGTTGCAATGAACTGAAGTTTGGTGCTAATGTGGCTTCGGAGGAGCGTTGAGCCTACAACGTGTGAGTCCAAGTCGACGATTACAGAACATTGCCATTACCTTCTTCTTGGGCTTCTTCTTGACATTTCCATCTTCGTCCAACTCCTCCTCTTCGTCAGTCTCCTCTCCCTCACGATCCTTCTTTTTGGCGTTGTTGCTATCGGCCAGACCGCTCAATAGTTTGCCCGTCTCGGTTGCAACACTGTCGACTCGGTTCGTATAGATTTTGACACATCCGTCCAGGGTACAACTGGCTTTCTGGAAGTTTACGCCGTCTCCTTCCTTGAGGAGAGACATGTCGTGGAAGTAGTCGATGAGAGCAAAGTTCCATGAATTCGTAGCATTGATTTTATTGTCGGTCGCCATTTTCATCCATTCTTCGAAGTTGGCGAGGATCGGAACACGCTTCATAGGGGTGACCACGGAGCCGCCAACAACAAACCCCTCTTCGTCTTCCGTGGCAGCACGGCCGCCACGAGGAGTTCGGGGATCGGAACTGGGTGAAGCATTTTCCATGTCATCGAGGCGGAGACTGACTTTTCGAGGCGTGACAGCGGCTTTAATTTGGTTAATTTGCTTCTCGTGAAGCGCTCGCCGAGAGCTCATGCGCTGACCCTTTTCGTGTGCATCGTCGTTCAGGGGAATCCTGCACACCGCATTAGCATCCTTGTCTGCAGGCAGCGTTCAATTGACAAAGACTCACTTCATTGGGGATTTGAAGGGAGATCCAGAACCGCCAGAGGGTCTGGCGCTGCCCGCGCGCGGGACTTGGGCTACGCGAGGCATTGTTGGGTGTGATGTATGAATTTGTGATGGTGATGGAGGATTACACTTAGCCTGGCGCGTCGTCGTCGTCGTCGTGTTGGCGCCCAGTCAAAGTAAACAAAATAAAGTGACGTGGGGTAAGTTGTGGCCCTATAATTAAGGCAGAAAACCAGAGGCGGCAGCAAGGTTGGTGGACCTCAGCAGTGCTAAGGCAGACAGGATGTACCCTATCTGATTAGACCAATCAGAAATGCTCATAGAGCTGGCATATCACATAAAAGGAGAAATAAAGTGGAGCATGTACTTCTCATCTGCCTTTCACTGCAGAAGAGATACAGTATGTTTCACTCTCCTAAATTCGAACTGCCCTTGAGGTTGATGAAATGATCTATCGTCTTCATCTGGTGACAAGGCTCCCATTCAAGAGCCAACAGGCACATCTGGTGCATCTGTTGGCCCGTCTCGCAAAGGAGAGGGCATAGGGGCGAATCGGGAGGCGGTTCTGCAGCTACAGAAGCCATGTTAGTGGTGGAATGAACCAGGGGTCTTGGACCAAGCCAACTGGGGCAGGTCACAGAGCAGAGCAGTACAGTATCCGTACATAGGTACCAATAGATACTCGAGCCCAGCACATAATAACCCCAAAATGCCACATCAGTGATATGCTTATCCGTATGTGTACGGAGTACTAGGTACCTTTGTTGAGAGCACCTTAGCATAATGTGCCTCATGCAATACACGTACATGTAGATGCAAGTAGCATCATCACTAGATGTTTCAGACTCTCGGACTCTCGGAGTGATGAACTTGCCTCCCAGGGATTGGCTGGCTCTCCGGAGACGGGTTCAGGCTTCTGGTTTGGGCGGCCTCCTGCCAACCTAAAAGCGAGGTCGACCGCTAAGGTAGCTACTCGGGTACCCACGCATCCAGAAAAGCTGCCAATGATTCCCCTCGGGCTCGCTGCGGGATCAAGTAAGGTCACTAAGGTGCTGCTAGGGATCAAGGAAGTGGGCGAAGCATAAGAAGAAGAACGCGACGCTAGGCCGGTTAGCATCCCACTTGGGGAATGATCTGGACGGCGACACAAGGTAATGACATGATACACTCGATCCGAAAGCACTTCAAACGGGCAGACAGGGACAATAGACGAGGTGCGACGCATACGACGCATTTGACGGAAACATTGCGAATCATACATATCTTGGCTGCTCTTGCTGCAACCGTCTTTCTTTCCTTCCTTTTTCCTCTCTTTCTTTTATCTTTTTTCCGTCCCCGTCTCCCGTCCTCGGCCACATTCGCATCCACCTCCACGCCCGCGAATACGCCCGCGACTACGTCTACGTTCCCCTCCTCCATCATCGCGACCCTGGTCACTACCGATCGTTTCGACTCTCCGACCTTGGCTCCTCCATCACCGACGGCATCGGCCTTGATAAAGAAGCCGGCTTTTCCTTCAAAAGACTACAATTACGGCAATAGCTACCATGTACTGCGCAAACCCCACGTCATGACATCTCAGCTACTGCACACTCAACACAACATTCAAGCCAAACATGGCTATTAATACAAACACCACCCACTCGACCTTGGCGAGGGGCAGTCGTCTGCGATCGCGTCCTTTCTATACGACTGTCCTGCTATTATCCGTCTTCACGGCCATTTCCTTCCTATCGCATACCCTCCCCCGTGGCCGCGATCCTCTCGACGAGACCAATGCCCTTTTCCAGCGTCACGAGACCCTCGAATGCGCCGCAGTCCACACGGCAACCGACAAATGCGAATTCGTGCGCAAATATTGCTCCGACGACGATGCCGGCCTCATCCCCTACCTTGAGCTATACTACTGCTCATTCAGCAATCTCCAGCCCCTGGCCTTTGCACTGCTGGTCTCCTGGCTCGGCCTTCTCTTTACCACTATTGGCATAGCTGCCAGCGACTTCTTCAGCATCAATTTGAGCACCATCGCTACAATTCTCGGCCTCAGCGAAAGTCTGGCGGGTGTCACCTTTTTGGCATTTGGCAATGGCTCTCCGGATGTCTTCAGCACTTTTGCGGCAATGGGGTCCAACAGCGCAAGCATGGCTGTGGGTGAGCTGATCGGTGCTGCCAGTTTCATCACAGGCGTTGTCGCCGGATCCATGGCCCTTGTAAGAGAATTCCGGGTGGACAGGAAGACATATGCTCGTGACATCTGCTTCTTCATTGTTGCAGTGTGTTTTACCACTGTTTTCCTGGCCGACGGTCACTTGCGGTTTTGGGAGTGTTGGTTGATGATTGCCTACTATGTCATCTATGTCATGACCGTCGTAACCTGGCATTGGTACGACCAGAAAAGAAAACGACGAAGGCGGAGAGAAGGTGAGGCGCGCAGCCACGTCTACGGCCCAGCCGGCCATGCCGGTGACGAGCTGGCCGGTGAGCCCTATCGAGATGACCCGGATGATGTTGACCAAGACGCATCTACCACAAACTCCCAACCAGCTGATATCTCAGCGCTTGAGTCAGGACCCAGAATCGAAGTGGACGGTCACAGGGCTCCTATTGATAACGACGAAGACACGGATGATGTTTCCAGTGCGGACCACGAACGAATGGTCGCAGCAGAAGTCGCGAGCAGCATGCGCGTTCTGCGGACCCGGGGTAGACGGAGCCACACCATGGCACCTATCCGACCGAGTTTGGTGGGAGCACTCGAGTTCCGTTCTGCACTGGCTCAGTTGCAGCGCGAGAGCAACCTTCAACTTTCCGTCATTCCGGGACGCAGCTACTCCGACAATCACGTTCCGAGGGGCGCAAGGCGCGGCACAACGAGTGTGATCCCAGAGGAGTTCCCCAGCTCGGCTAGTCAAAGCCGGCGCGCGTCGGTGCCGCATGAACCTGCTGCAAGGCGAGAGAGAGCGTTGTCTTCGGGGGATATACCCGTCGGGGGACCGCCTCGCCCCGATTTGCTGATTCCCTCGCTCGACGGGGTAGATGAGGAGCGCTCGTCTCGAACCGGGAGCAGCATGAGGAGTCCAAGCCCAGGGTCAACGTATACTCTTGGGGGAAATTTGGCTCCTCCTCCCGTCAACCAGTTCGGAACTGCCGAGCCTGCATCTGAAAATGGTCACCGTCCACATCACGTCCAATTGCTCACGCCAGAGCTCCATTTGCAAATCCCTAGCCGCCGCAGCAGCCAAAGCGGCGGTTCGTCCCCGGCCAGCCCCTTTCCCATGTATACGGACTCTCCAGCTGTCTTGACCCCTCTACCGCACGGCGAGTCCCCGGAATTTGTAGCTTCTGGCCAGACAACCACTCGCGACAGCCCTTTTGCAGACTTGCAGCTGACGGCGGGTGAACCTACGCCGGTGCCATGGTGGCCGTACTCCCTTCTGCCCCCTCCTCACGTGCTACTTGCGACTCTGTTCCCGACATTGCAAGGCTGGAGCGAGAAGACGATATGGGACAAGTTTGTGAGTGCTATTTCTGTGCCGAGCATCTTCCTGCTCGTCACTACTTTGCCAGTGGTTGAGTCAGAAACTACACATGAAGACGATGCCCTTGCTACAATCATCGAGCCTGTGGCTCACGTCGCACCGGCCGTGTCTGTAGAGCCCCAGGCCATGGAGGCGGAATCGGAATGGGAGCGGTATCGTCGGCGTACACGAGGAAATAGCCTGTTGGCTTCTCCTCTCATATCCCCTCGCATGGTAGCTCAGGCACAAGACGACGAAACTGCAGGCGTGGACTCGCGAATGTCTTTGGGTCCGCCAGCCATTGTGATGAAGCCGGCATCGGATGTCCTATCGGCTGTTACCTCCAAGGTCGAGTGCACTGGATGGAGCCGCTGGTTGGTTGCTCTGCAGCTCTTTACAGGGCCCATTTTCGCCGTCCTTGTTCTCTGGGCGAATATGATGGAGGATTTTGAAGATCCCAGCAAGGCCCTTTTCCGGATGTTGTTGTACACACTTCTGGTCTCTCTCGTTCTGCTCGGGGTTCTCATCATGTTCACATCGGAGGAGCGACGGCCGAAATACCACTATCTTCTGTGTTTCTTGGGATTTGTCATCAGCATTGCATGGATCTCAACCATTGCAGGCGAAGTGGTGGGCGTGCTCAAAGCATTTGGTGTTATTCTTGGGATATCGGAAGCGTTACTCGGATTGACCATCTTTGCGGCGGGCAACAGCGTTGGAGACCTGGTTGCGGACATTACGGTTGCCCGCCTTGGTTATCCTGTTATGGCCTTGTAAGTCAGATGGTTGCTTTTTTTCTTTGCATATGCACTAACAAACATTTCCAGGTCTGCGTGTTTTGGCGGTCCGATGCTCAACATTCTGCTAGGTATTGGCATCGGAGGAGTGACGATGATGATCAAGAAGGCGAACCACAGGCATGCCCAAAACCCCGACGTACCGGTTCATTACAAGCCATACAAGGTGCAGGTGGGCGGGACACTGCTGATATCAGCCATTACCCTGCTGGTGATGCTGTTTGGGCTTTTGATCATTGTGCCCATGAACAAATGGATTCTCAGCCGAAAGATTGGCTACGGATTGATTGCATTATGGGCTGTGAGCACGACTGTGAATGTTGTTGTGGAAGTTACAGGTGCTTGGGGCGATATGTAGAGGACGTGGCATTTTATTTACTGGGAACATTGATGACATTGGCGTAATACGACGGCGGCTTCAAAGAACACGGTTATTGTTTTAGTAGTCTTCTATGCTCATATTACCTAGTTACCAACTTAGGTGTACATATATACAAGTTCAATTCTAATGTATTTTTGGGGGAACGCAGCTTGCGCAAAGGTGAAGAAGCACAATGAGATGTGAAGTGAACAAGAAAGACAAGTCTGACCAGCACCAAGACAAGATGGAAACAGAAGAAGGGTAAAAAGAAAAGAAAACCATTGACTAAACTGGCAAAATTATAGAGATGGCTTAGATGGCATATTAGATGGCAGATAAATGGCAGAGATGATTTTTAGATGATTTTTAAATGTCTCCAAGATTGGGGATCGAACCGTGCCGGAAGGTGCTCAGAGAGATGGCGCTTACCACCTCCGTCATTGCACACATCCGCCGGTTGAAAAACTGGTTGTTTGTTTTGGTATATAGAGGTATCTCGGCTGTTTGACAGCTGGTGGCTTGATGTGTGTTGTGTGTGTGTGTGTAACCCATCACCAGATGAACGGCGACGGTGATTCACATCCCTCGGCGTTGTGGGGTCCACCGGTCCCGGAAGATGAGGTGGACCCGCAGATGCCATCCGAGGGATCGACGCCGGACGATGGAGCTTCGGGGGGGAGGGACGAGCAGGAGGAGGCTTGGACTCGGGTCTAAAAGCAATTGGCGTCGTTTTGTAGCTGCAAGATGTCCCATTTCAACTTGTTTTGTTTCGAAAGAGGTCATTTGACTGAAATAGTCATGAGGACAGATCTTTGGGAGATGTAATTCGAGTCAAGGTATCCTGTCCATTCATTTCGCTTCGAGGACTGCGCCTCGTTTGTAGAAAACACCTTGTTCTTTTTGCACATACTTGTAGAGATGTGGTCGACGTGGCCGTTCCGATCGAGCAGAAGACGGAGAAGCATTGATGACAGTTTGTTCGAATGACGGCTCAGTCAGCATCGACTTGTTTCATTTCTCATAAATGATTGCGTGGATGGTTCCATTGTGGTTGACGAGATGCAACGGTATAAGAAAGCTGCAAAACCCGTTCACTTTTAGAGCAAGAAGGTGCAGATTAGATAGCTCTTGCAATTGTTGACCGCCCCGCAATCTCAGAAAAAAAGTTACAGCAGCTGCAAAGCACCCCGCCTTTTCTCCCCTTCCCTGAAGCCCCTCCAATCGTTTCCCGACCCCGCCAGATCCTCTTGAAGCTCTCTCAACACCAAGACCGCCCATCACCACTTTTGTCCCCTTTCTCACCAATTCGTTTCCAAAAATGGCCGCTCCTCCTACGTACTCTCCCCTCGAGGATCGCCCCATCAAGGAGACCATCTGTCTCTTCGATGTCGACGGAACCCTGACTCCGGCTCGCCTGGTACGACAAGCTCCCTTCTCTTCCCCTCCCCTCCATCTATCCTCTCTGCTGCGAACCCGTTCGAACCCCCTCCTTTGCTAACCTTCTCTCTTTCCAAAATCAACAGGGCGCCTCCCCCGAGATCCTCGCCGCCCTCCAGGCCCTCCGCGCCAAGTGCGCCATCGGCTTCGTCGGCGGCTCCAACCTCGTCAAGCAGGAGGAGCAGCTCGGCCAGCCCGCCGGCGTCCCCGTCACCTCCCTCTTCGACTTCTCCTTTGCCGAGAACGGCCTGACGGCCTACAAGCTCGGCCAGCAGCTGCCGTCCAACAGCTTCATCCAGTGGATCGGCGAGGACCAGTACAAGGAGCTGGCCAACTTTTGCCTGCACTACATTGCCGACCTCGACATCCCCGTCAAGCGCGGCACCTTTGTCGAGTTCCGCAACGGCATGATCAACGTCAGCCCCGTCGGCAGGAACGCGAGCACCCAGGAGCGCAACGACTTTGAAAAGTTTGACAAGGACGCAAAAGTCCGCGAGAAGTTTGTCGCTGCCCTGAGGGAGCGGTTCGGCCATCTCGGTCTCACGTACGTATTCCCCGTCTTTACCCCCCGTCCCACTGCCCCATGTTGTCGATTGCACCTCTCGCTGACTTTGATTGCCAAACCCCTCCTCCAGCTTCTCCATCGGCGGCCAAATCTCCTTCGACGTCTTCCCCACCGGCTGGGACAAGACGTACTGCCTGCAGCACCTCGAGAACGAGGCCAAGAAGCCCGAGGGCGTCGCCTACAAGACGATCCACTTCTTCGGCGACAAGACCTTCCCCGGCGGCAACGACTACGAGATTTACACCGATCCCCGTGTCACTGGCCACTCTGTCAGCAACCCCGACGATACCCTGCGCATCCTCAAGGAGCTTTTTGATATTTAGGACGTTTTATTTTGTTGTTCCTCTTCCCCAAAGTCCGTTTGGACGGTAAAGACATCTGGCAAGGCGGTGTGTTTAAAATAAAGAGCTTGAGAAAATATAGACAACATGACAGCAAGAGAATCCAAACCATTTTGCGAAATCAGGGGCCGCATGCCCATTGACGATTTCATGAAGCAAACCTATTCCTCTGGAGAACGTGAACGTGCAGCGGGTTGTCATGTCTTGAGTGAAGTTGTACAAGTATGCACATGCATATACAATTCATCTAACGCTATGAAATGCTGCAATATGGCCATCATCATAAGTAAAAAGGTATCTCCAAGTGTATATATAGCTCATCAGATCGTCCAATCGCCACATGCTCAATATCAAGTGATACAGATCAACACATTTCCACTTCCATCTCTTTCGTACCCATCCATCATCTCCTCTACATTTCACCGACGACACGTCCCTTCACTTTACCGCCCAAACTCTAGGTGAGGAATGATGACGGGGCCGTACTTGGTTGGCTGAGTGAAAGCTCCATCTCCCTGCACGATGAAGTCGACAGCAAGACTCATCCTCGACAATCCCTGCTGTTGCTGCTGCTGCTGTCCGTTCAAGTTAAACTCGGAGCCGTATGGAGTCTGCATCTGTTGAGCTACAGCATCTTGATCGTAAGCCACAAAAGCGACATAATTTCGACGACCCATGAGCTTCTTCAGTTCGCGGGATCCACCGCTGGCATCAGAGTGGAAGATTTCCATCATGTCCTCCTTGGTATCTGACACCTCGTGTGTCGATTTCTTGCCGTTCTGCGGCACGTACAGCGTCTTTTGGTTGTGGAGCAGCTTGAGAACGTAATTGCTCTGGGGTGCCGCGACAATGGGCGAAGAGATGATCTGGTACATGGTTTTGTGGTCGCCAGGATGGGTTGGATCATGAACCAGGCCGGCTCCGGAAGCATTGACATCTATCATGAAGTTAGCATTTGGCAAGGTTAACCAATGAACCGGATGTTTGACTTACCTCCTGAAAGGAAGGTCATGCGGATGCCCTTTTGTTGGGCAATGCCCTGAAGAGTGCGAATAAAGTAGGTCCTCTCAAGATCCTTCGTATCATGTGTCCACATATCCTTCAATACTTCTTGAATATCCAACTCGCCAAACTGATTGAGCACGTTGCCCATGAGACCAGTCTTTCCCACCGCCTTCTTCACTTGCGAGAATCCCTGGGCAACCACCTCCTTTCCACCAACGACACCGGCCACCGAGCTGGTGACCTTGCCCAAGATGTTGTATGTGGTGTTGACGGCCTTCTTACCTACTGCCATCGTGTTGGCAAGGCTCTCCACGGTATCCAGGCGAGGGTACACAATAGGCACCGAAACCATCCAGATACAATGCTGCACACTGGGAGGCAACGTGGCAACCTTGGGAAAGATGCCTTGGTAGGTCGGACCAGCCATGACCTGTGCCTGAGTTCTCTCTGATCGGCAATCTGGGCCAATCGCCACAACGGCAGGGCCAAGATACTTGACAAAGTGCCAGCCAGTGCCCGTTATGGTAAAGATATCACGGTCATTGTTCACATTTCGGAGAATCTCAACAGTCGTGTGGTGCTGGAACAGCAGGTACATCTCGGTGGCAATGCGGCCAATGTTCTTGAACATGGGTGATGTCTGCATGTAATCAGGATAAGAGCCATATCCATCAAAGCTGGAGAGTTGTTAGTAGGAATGCAGTTAGGAAGCAGTAATCATACTCACATATCGTGGTCGTCAATCTGAAGAACATGAGGAATCTGAGCAAAGGCTTCTCGGAGGAAGGGCTGGTCAAAGTGACTCGAATAGTAATGGAAGTAGGCATGAGAAACATCTTCCTCGTGACGGGCAGTCCATTGGACATTCTTCTTGGTTTCTCTGCCGCTCATTGCGAGCCACTGCCTGAGAAGAGGCACTTCCTTCCACAATCGATCACCATAGATCTGGTCTCCCAAGCCCAGCTGGACGTGAAAGCCGCCACACTCGATATTCTTTTGCAAGACGTCTTTCCACATGAACCCAACGCCACCAAGCTTGGCGCGCTCGTTCTGCGAGGTTCCAGCAGCAAAGTCATTACCGGAGTGAGCGATGAAACGCCAGTTCGTCTCTTGTCGGCCAGCAACTACAAACTCGTATCGTGTACATCCCAGGTGTGAGGTGACGGCGTAGGTCCATCTCTCGGTCCCCAAAGCCATCTGAATTTCAATGTCATACTTGTAGAACTTCCATCGTTGGTGTGTATAGATGGGACGGGGTTCCAACTGTTGTGGGTTTGGTGCCAGATCCTGGCTGAGATGAAGGTGAATGGTCGGGGGTTGTGGCGCATCCGTCACAATCAAGATACTTCCATACCAGACGCCGTTTTCCACGTCCATATTCACGTATCGCAGATAGGGTCCAAAGTAAACTCCGTTGGTGGGCTGGATTCTGTACATGTCCACGCCAGCACTGGGAGGAGGACCAGTGAATCCAGCTGCTGTAGGGGTGGCGGAAGCAGCCACGCTCATGATACTCTCCGCATACCCAGGAGTGTGAGGAGGGAACATAGGGGAGGCCATGGACTGCTTGCCGAACATGGGTGAGCCGAGAGGATTTCCATATGTCGAGGCAGTTGGGGAGAGCGGAGCTTGCTCGTGCGAGAGGGGGTTCGGCCCCTTGGGAAATTCCCATTGCGTTGCTTGAGTAGCCAAGTGAATGTAGTAGTACTGGCCGGAGTTTTGGTCAAGGTGGGCAATCCACCCCTCGGGCAACGGAGGGGGAGAAGCTGGGTTTTGAGGCTCGAAAGAAGGGGTTTGGGGAATGGGGGTTTGCTGGGGCTTGCTGTCCTGGTGTGGCTGAGGATCATTGGCAAAGGCGGGATGACCTTGCAGAGACGGAGAAGTAACGCTCGCGGCAGGGCTGAATGAAGCTCCTGCAGCAACTCCTGCTCCTGCTGCTGCTCCTGCCACCGTTTGGGCGGCCTTTTGAGGAGGAGTTGAAGCTGCTGCAGCAGGTGGTTGTGTCGGTTGCTGCTGTTGAGCTGGTGTCGTAGATGCAGCTGCAGCCTGCTGAGGTCGCTGCTTCTCATTAGGATAAGATGAGCCTCCACTAGGGTTGACACTGGAATAGGCTGGAGGCGGAGTTTTGGTGTTCATACGCTGGAAGTCCTGTTCCAGCACGCTCACTTGCACCTGGCTGCTGTCATGGCTTGGCGTGCCCTGCTTAGGAGGGGGGCTGAACGACGTTCGGTTCGCGGGTGGACTTGAAACTGGGTTCATGCCCTGGTAGACGGTTGGAGGCCCTGATGGTGCCTGATCGGGAGTCTCGGTTGGGGTCCAGGGCCGTCGTGGTGGTGGCTGGTTCCCGTACTGAGCAAGTCGTTGGGAGGCGGCCACACTGGAAGCGTTGAGCCCGTTCAGGGTTGCAGTACCAGAGATGCCCGAGGCGGCCCACCGAGCCTCGATGCCGCCGTCGCCGGGAGCCTGCCCGGGGTCCACCGGCGTCTCGGGAGGGGGCGGGGAGCCACGGCTGGCCCGGGTTGTGGAATTTGAAGCTGTTGAGGGAAAGCGATTCATGGCGGCCTCGTTTGCCTTTAAGCCCTGGACTGCCGCGGGTTGAGCAGGTGCATTACTTGACGGCGCCGAGGGGCCAGCACCTGGCGGCGGGTAATACGTCTTGCGATAGCTGGGGTAGTTTGTGCTGGAGGTGGAAGAAGCGGGACGGTGTTCGGCCAAGGGTCGCTGGAACAGGTCGGAATCGTCGTCAGGGCTGGTAGGAGAGCTTATAGGTCTTGGAGCTGTACCTCTGCGCTCTGCAAGACCGGGCTTCTTTCCAACAGGGCTAGTCGAAGTATCCAGGCGAGGGCTTGTATCGTTGTAGGCTGAACCGAAGGGCTTCGCGGGGGTCGGCTTGCGGATATTGTCGTCGTCGTCGGGGAAAGGCAGAGGAGCGGCAGAGCTGGATGCACCGGGAGGGAGAGGGAAGGAATGGTTGCTAGCGGGAGACGAGGATGAAGGGGGAGCAGGATATCTGATTCTGGAAGAAGAGCCTGAGAACCTGGATTCGTTGGCAGGCGGGGGGCTCTGGGGCTTGAATATGCGCAAGGGCTCGACGGTCGGGCTGTCGCAGTCCTCCGGAGCCGGCTTGCTGAGGAACATTTCCTCATCGGGGATGCCACGACTGCGCTCCATGTTGGCGTGAGGCGAAATGCGATGGGCTGTTGGGTTGGGCAGCTGAGAAGGCGGCGGCGGCGGGTGAGGGTGACGGAGGCTCGTATCTCGCAGGCCTTACAGCTCACAGCTCACAGCTCACAGCTCACGGTGCAGAGCAGGCAGGAGGGTGGGGAGCGGGGAAGGGAAGAGGATGACGCAGTCAAGGGTCGCCGTTTGTTTCAAGTTGTGCTGCGAATCAGAAGCAGCAGGCCAGAGAGAGGAAGCCTCAACAATCAACTTCTCTCTTGGCCTTTTGCCTCAGGTTTGGAGGAGCAGCGTCTGAGAGGTCGCGCACTTGTTGTAGGATGTGGGAGCGGGGTTGACGGGTTGCGTGAGGTGGCTCTGACCCCTGTTGGCTTAAAGGCTTAAACGGCAACGGGCACCAGCTCCAACGGGTCGCAGAAACGGCCGCGCCAGGAACAAGGGACAAGAGAGAGAAGAGACGACACGGAGGATAGATGGTGAGCAGGCGAAAGGGAGAAGGATGAAATGAAGAGCAGGAGAACAGGACGCAAGTTGAAGGGGACAGCCAAGAAGCAGAAGATATGGGGTGTGGAGGATAAAAGGGTCAGGGTCATTGGAGACAGTGGAGGGGATCAAGAAGGTACCTTACGGAATACAGGTGAGGGAGCAGTTAGAGGCAGCCAGCTAGGTACCCAACTTGCACAACTGAGCTACTATGCTAGGTACCTGCCGGCTAGGGTACGGAGAATTACCAGTTGTTGATTAGGTAGGTAGGTAGGTAGGTAGGGACATGAGGCTATGCAGGCACAGCGGGGCAGACGTGGCAATGGAAATTGTTTCCTTGAATTTGGCAGCATCAAATCAGTCCGTAGGCACAAGTACTCGGCGGCGAGTGACGAGGCCGCGTGCCGTTGCAAGCGCCATGCACCAAGAGTGATACGACGGAACCTGGAAGCCGTTCTTGATGAAAAGGGAGGCTAACTCGTTCTCCATACAGGGGGGACGATGCCTTGTCTCGGCAGCGTAGACCTTTCAAGTATGAGGCACCGTAGGAGATGACTCTTTGGGGGGGGCGGATTCACATGTGGAAATGATGTCGAAAGTCGATATCAAGGGCGGCAGAAACCAACAGGCTCCCATCGTCAATGGATGCCGAGCCCCAGACCCATGTCAATGTGACGGGACCTGACGACGAGCAAATGAGAAGCCGTCGCGTTCGTGGGAACCTCCTTGGGTAAGCCTTACTTGCGCTCATCGTTGGGCGCAAATTCTGCCGTACAATGCGCATTGTCGACGACAAAGAGGCCGAGTCGCAGATGGGCAAATGGGGAAACCCTGAAGATGTGAAGCAAGATGGACGTGAAGCGAAGGAAGCTCGGGAGCCGGGAACCCACTCCACCAAGGAAATATCTTGTTTCAGCGGGCACGAAGACGAAACAGGGCCCTGATTGGCTCGTCAGGACAATGCCAACCCTGTGTAAGCGCCCGGAAGCTTGGCTCTGGAGGGGCACGCCCCCCATGGTCCCTTGTAAGGATAGGGACCTCCCCCGAGCTGGGCGGTTATTGGATCCTCTAATTGGCTTCTCTGCCTCTCCCCCATTTAAGCTGGTCCTATCCAAACATAAAGGAGTAAACGGTTCTCTGCCTCAAGTCTCATTGCAAGCGCCGACTCAACAAAGCCAAGAAATCGACGAGTCCACTCGTTTGGTTGAATGACCCAGAGAGATTACCACGGTTACTTTTCAAGAGCCGGGCTAACATCGAGGTCACCACGTTCGTCCACGTAGGTAGATGAGGCCATGTTGAAGAGACGGACGCAGTTTTCAGGAAATTACGGATTGCGTGGTGAACCCTTCCATCTTCCGAATTCTCTTCCGAATATCCGCTCTTCTGTTCCGGGTACGCGGCACGAGTAGAATTATCAGTCTGCTCGGGAGATGTTGTTGTGTGTCACTTCAGGTACATACTCCCTAATGCGTGATACAGGCAGTGAAGCCCAGCCACTTACACGGAAATACTGTCACGGCCCTATCCAAAAACATCACCCAAATTCTACCTCAATTGAATCGAGAAAATAAGAAGAAAAAAGGAGGACAACCAGTGATAACTCCTCACATCGTATCCAATGCTTCCTTGGCCACATATATTTTCCACAGCGAGCTACCTTCACTCCCATATCCCGGCTTTCTTAAAATCCACCAACGTCTCCTCCAACTCGCACACGACACTGCGATACACTTCGTTCTGCAACTCCCACGTCTGCAAATTGGCTCCCTTTCCAAAGTCACAGTTGATCAGCTTATCCGTCATGTCATGGTACCTTTGGCTGAACCTCTTCAGCTCTCCCAAGCTCTGCCGGACTTGCATGTGGTCAGTCCATGGAATCTCGCGCCAGAGACCAATCTGAAGTAGAATCACCCCTACACCCCAAAGCGTTAGGTTTCTGATACCGACCTCCATCATATCCCTACTCATATTATAGGCACTAGGTTCCCTTTCCTTTCCTTTAGGTCCAAATACGTCCGAATAATCTCCCAAGGCCATGGGTTCGTCGCTATTCCTTCTCCTGGAGAAAGGTGGCAATGCCGAAGATAAGTGAAGAGTTTGCAGAGAATCCGCCAGCTCGTCTGCCTTCATGTCATAAAACTGTAGTTTGTCCGGGGTCCAGTTCTCTGGCCACCATTTTGTACTATGGTATCGGAGTGCAGACTTGACAATGAGACCGGCAAGCCAAAATCTCCAGCCGTCGCTGAGAGCATCGTCCAAGTCCCGCTTAAATATGTGCTGAAGGCTTATAGTAGGGTTATTTGAAACAACTCCGGACTTTCCGGAGGCCATTGCAGTATGCCCATGGTCAAAGGTGAATCTTCTGTTCTTGAAGTCAACGTGGCATCCGAATGACGGTGTTCCACCGCCATGCTTTTCTCGGACACTGGTGCTGAAGGGAATGAAAAGATGAGAGCAAACATCATTGACATCCCCCAGATCCAACCACCTGGTAGTCATATTGATGCGAGGCCGTGGCTGTCTTGGCAATGTTAAGGGCACGATATCGCCTTCACCGCTCTTCTGTCTTTTCGGTGTTTGGTCGTCCCGTGTTTCACTACCAGAACTCGAATCTGGGCTTGGCGCCCCTATACCCGGTGTCATGGGTTTTCCGAGGATGCAATATTCATTACTTGAGAGTGAACCATGTTCTGACTTGTGGCATAGGAAGATATCGAGACATTCTGTGGGACGATGAGTTGCTGGGGCTTCCAAGGTTGCGAGTACGAGTTTGATCTCGTGAGACACATGATGATGTTCCGTTTGGCGATATGACCAGCTCTCTGTGACCGCTCTTAGGAATAGCGAAGCGTCTTGTTTTCGTAGACGATAGTCACTGGGCAAAGCTAATAGCCTGTCAAGCTCGTGTGATGTTTGTTCTCCTTCAACAACATTCTCCCGGAGGTCTCGGAGGCTATTAATCAAGTTTCGAAGTTCTCCAATTTCGTTTGTATATTTTTCTCCTTTGAACATGATGTCGAGACGGTTGCAGGAGCGATCGGTTGCCGAGCCAGCGCCGATCTACTGAGCGTGGTTAGTTTCGTTGCGTAGTTCCTAGGTAGATAAAAGAACATGTCAAACCTCTTTGCCATTGTCATTCATTTCGCCGTATCTCCCTAGGCTATAGTCAATAGCCTCTATCTTCTGAACTATTAGCTTGATCAGGGATATCAGTGTATCAGTCGATGCCCCGAACATGGATCGTATGCTGTCATCAAGAGGCGAGCAATCAATGTGCTCGACACCTTGATCGAGCAGTTGAGCTATCCTGGTGTGTGACGATCCATTTACCGCCGCTTTTTTCAGAATTCTTTTGCATTCTGTAGTGAAAAGCATGACTTGAACATCAAAATTAGTTCGATGTTCCTCAACAGCCTTCATGTAACCTCGCAGCGTAGCGAGGCGGGTTCGCATCTTCGTCCCCAAGCGTACAGCGCCGATACAGAGTGGGACAATAGCCAGAGCCAACTCGGCCATTTTTGTCGAAACTTTTGAGTGAATAATCGTTTGGTGAAAAAGTAGTTTGATGCCTTCGATTCTTGCAACTGCGGTCGAGCCAATGGGTTAGCAATTGAGGGAAGAGTGTTGAACCTGGCAACCTGGGATCAAAAGCCAAATGTTTTTGTGGCTTAAGATTGGAATTATGGCTGTATTAAGTTTAGCTCTCAATAAATCAATTGAAACGAATATACTGACTGACCGTGCTGACCATGCTAATGCAGGTTGCCAACCCAAGACAAGGCTGAGGGGGCAAGATGCCAATCACATGTTGCCAACAATCTCACTCCCAAGACTGCCTTGCGGAAGCCTGACAGGGCTCCCAAGTTACAGCCACTGTATGGCTTGCACTTTGGATACTTTAGTGCGTCATCTTACCTGAGCTTCCCTCGGCGACATCATCTCTTCTCCGCCATCCCAACCACAGGAAGATCGCCTCAAGAGTTCTCTACGGAACTGACCCAGCGACTTCATTCAAATCATCACTCCTTTTAACCTGCCTTTCTTCATATTAAATGACTGAATCGATTAATGATCGTGTGAGTCAGTGGCAATCGGGTCTTGGAGACCCTGCTCAAACCTGCGGTGTCATCTCCGATTTGTATATTGCTTTCCATGACTTATTCGGCAATCTTTTAAGCCAACTACGAGAAGGAAGCGGCAAGCTCCCAAAATCAATGTATCGCCGTTTGGAGCGGCGCTTTAGTTCTCTTATTCTTTGGGCTCGATCTCACCATGTCAGCGAGGGTGAGCTGGACGTTGTCTTGAGAAAATCAAAGGAACTCCGCCAAATCTCTACGGCTCTCCTCGCCAATGCCTGTTCTATCCTTTTAGATAGTAAGTCTTCGTTAGCAATAACCATCTAAATTATTTGCGTCCAGCAACATCTGACCGACATCGTCCATCCTAGGTCTGGTGCCTGCATTATCGTCTGACGGTCGAAATGGTGTTTTATCTCACCATTATTATAATTTAGCTTGGACCAGAAACGCAGCTGTACAGAACATTCCTCGCGAAACTGGCACTGAGGATTTGGGAGTTCAAGCTACGTACACCCTCGAAAGAGCATCATCCAATCTCGATACGATGATTCAGGCTCTCATCGATCTTGGGCCAGCCCTCGATGATCCTTGGTCCGACGAAGATGATTCCGACGAAGATGAGACTAATTCAAGCAGCTTGCAGCCAGAATTAAGAATCAACCCATCCGCGAATTTTGCGTTGCTCATTAGATATGTCTTCCCCAAGTGCCATGAGGAGGTTGCATCCGGTCTTGGGGCAGCCTTACTCGAGAGTTGGGGACGACTCGAGCGTCAAAGGTCAAGCGAGAGCACCAAAGAACGCGATCGAGACCAGCAGTCTTCCACTGCCGAATTGGAAAAGAGCAAAATCGAAGTGACTGCAAGGACGGTGTTTATAGATTCGGGCATCGGGACTTCTCGCGGAACGGGAGATTCGTATGCCGAGACAATCAGATCGTATCAAGGCGATTCAGAACAAACTATCATCATTCAGCTTCCCGGAGTTCCCGAAGAGAGTAAGGCGGGTATGCCGTTTGAATGCTTTGTCTGCCAAAGACTAATTACTATATCAAGGCAGACAGAATGGAAGTAAGTTTGAACCTCATTCGTTAAATAAAGACAACCCATCAAGTAACACATGCATTTTATAGAGAACATCTGATGGATGATATCAGGCCGTATATGTGTCTGGATCTCAGTTGTCCAGATAGATTCAGGCCATTCGAGAAGAAGGCTCACTGGTCCAACCACATGATACGGCACCATTTCAGAGATGCAGCCAGAACTCAGATATGTCCCCTCTGTGGTGTGTCTGTGTCTAAAACACAGCGTTTTGGTTCGGTAGAAAGACATCTGTCCAGCCATTTGGAGCCACTGGCAGCTGAGATCATGATTCCCGGCGTCTGCTTCAAGGGATCAGCAACGGAATCCAGCAGCAGTTCAAAACTCGCAGATGAGGAAGCGTCTGCCCACTTGTCTTTGGAGGATCATCAGGGCAGCTCTGTGAAGAGATGGAGGTTCGGAAGCCAGATGAGCAGCAATTGGCGCCCTACGAGAGGACTGCAAGGTTCTTCAGTAGCAAGTTCCCGCGCCCGCCGAGATTGGGAGGCGGAGCTCTTTCTACAACCTGTAAAGAACTCTCCAGAAGATCCAGAAGAATGGAGAAGAAATGGGTTTTGCTGATTTTGAGGATATCTGAGCTACCTGTGTATATCGTCGACATAGGTTACGATTTGTAGGGACAATACTTGGGTGCAAATATTTGAGGTATCCCAGGTACCTCATACCTGATGCATTATCAACCTAAACTCACTTATCACTTTAATCAGCCAAGTTCAGATACTCGTTTCCATATATCATTTCCTGTGGCTCAGAAAGTACCTCTACTAAAAAGTGGATCGCGTATCTCTCAACGCGTTCAATCAACCCCAGACGCGATGGTTAAGGGGATCCCGACGTCACGACAACCGTTCACATTGCTTTTGATAGAGCCAAGTGCACACGAAATTCAGAGCAACAAATAGCCATGATCTTTCGCATCGCCATCGTTTCCATCACTTTAACGGCATAAATCACATCTTCACAATGACCCCTTCATCCAAAACCCCCGCGAAAAAGCAGCAGTCTCTCACGTCCTTTTTCACCCCAAAGACCGTCAACGGCCTTGCTGCATCCTTCGAGAAACAGAGCCGGGCTCGTTCCCAAGCTCAATCTCCAGCAAAATCTCCGGCGTCCGACTCTCCCTCCCGAAAGCGACCCTTGGAGGATACAGAAAAGGGCAACGAACAGCCCGCACAACCTACGAAGAAAGCAAGAGCCCACATCGACGAAGCCGAAGCCGAAGGCAGCACATTCTTCGCCTCCAAGAGTACCAATGGTAGCTCTGAGGCTAATGTTCCATCGTTAGGACCCGGTGCTCGAACTGAGAGATATCGATACGATAGTTCCAATTCCAGAGAAACAGGCGACGATGACGACCACGATGCGGCGTCGAAGAGACACCAACAGGACCTACATCGCAAGTTTGTCAAGAAACTAGGTCACCCCGACGCTTTATCATGGCGGCGGCGCGGCCAACAAGACGAAACCAAGACTGGAGATGATGAGGATGCGGACGGAGATGCAGAGGAGGAGGAGGCTCCAGCACCCTCAAAGTCAAAGAAGAAGGGATCAAAAACAGGAAAGCTGACTCCCATGGAAATACAATTCCTCGAAATCAAGAGAAAACACCTGGATACCGTTCTTATTGTCGAAGTTGGTTACAAGTTCCGCTTCTTTGGGGAAGATGCCCGTATCGCTGCCAAAGAGCTCAGCATCGTCTGCATCCCGGGGAAGATGCGTTACGACGAGCGTAAGCTTTCCTGATTCCTGTCCTACATCGCCTGATACTCACCTCTTCCAGATCCCTCCGAAGCTCACCTAGACCGGTTCGCATCAGCTAGTATTCCCGTACACAGGCTTCCGGTCCACGCAAAACGGCTTGTCGCTGCAGGACACAAGGTTGGAGTTGTACGGCAGATCGAAACTGCAGCACTGAAAAAAGCTGGAGATAACCGCAATGCCCCCTTCACCCGAAAGCTCACAAACCTGTACACGAAAGGGACATATGTCGATGAGAACGATGAGCTGGGTACAAGTAGCACTTCAGGAACTCAGGCGGGCGGCTACTTGCTCTGCATTACTGAGACAAAGGCCAAAGGTTTGGGAACCGATGAAAAGGTTGACGTTGGAATTCTCGCCGTGCAACCAGCCACTGGAGACATCATCTACGATAACTTCGAGGACGGTTTCATGCGCAGCGAGATTGAAACTCGACTTCTTCACATCTCTCCATGCGAATTTCTCATCGTTGGGGAGCTGACCAAAGGTACCGATAAGCTCGTTCAGCACCTATCTGGCAGCAGTACCAACGTCTTCGGTGACAAGAGCCGGGTCGAGCGCGTGCCTAGGAGTAAGACTATGGCGGCGGAGGCCTACTCTCACGTCACCCAGTTCTACGCCGACAAGCTCAAGGAGAATGCCCAAGACGAGACGGCGAGTGCTCTCCTTGAGAAGGTCCTCAAGCTTCCGGAGCCAGTCACCATTTGCCTCTCAGCGATGATCCATCACCTCGAGGAATACGGACTCGAGCACATCTTCGACCTCACAAAGTACTTTCAGAGCTTCAGCACGCGTTCGCACATGCTCATCAACGGCACCACTCTCGAGAGTCTGGAAGTATACCGCAACTCGACAGACCACTCGGAGAAGGGCAGTTTGTTCTGGGCCATTGACAAGACTCGCACGCGGTTTGGGAACCGTCTCCTCCGCAAATGGGTCGGACGGCCGCTTCTCGACCAGAAACTCCTCGAGGACCGTCTGGAAGCCGTGCAGGAACTTCTTGACAAGCAATCAACCGCACCTCTAAACCAGCTCGAGACTTTACTGAACAGCACAAAGACGGACCTGGAGCGCAGTCTCATTCGCATCTACTATGGTAAATGCACCCGTCCCGAGCTGCTTGCCGTCCTGCAGACTCTTCAGAGGATTGCCAGCCACTACGCTGCCATCAAGGAGCGTTCCGATGCTCCCTTTACATCCTCGGTCCTCAACAACGCCGTCTATGCAATTCCCCAAATCCTCGACACCGTGGTCTCGTACCTTGATCGTATAAACGGGCAAGCCGCCCGCGAGGACGACAAGTATGGTTTCTTCAGAGAAGAATACCATACCGAAGACATGCAAGATCACCAGCTCGGCATTGCCCATGTGGAACATGAGCTGGATGCCCATCGCGCCGAGGCAGCCAAGAAGATCAAGAAGAACAAGGTCGAATACGTGACCGTCGCCGGCATCGAGTACCTTATCGAGGTGCCCAACACCGACGTCAAACATGTCCCTGCCTCGTGGAGCAAGATTTCCGGCACCAAAAAGGTCTCCCGCTTCCACACACCAGAAGTTCTTAGCCTCACCAAGGACCGCGACCAACATCGAGAGGCCCTCGCCGCCGCTTGCGACAAGGCTTTCAAAGACTTTCTCGCTACCATCGCCGCCGAGTACCAACCCCTCCGCGATGCCGTCTCTGCTCTGGCCACACTGGATTGTCTCCTTTCACTATCCAAGGTCGCTGCACTCCCTGGTTACTCTCGCCCCTCTTTCCTCTCGTCCGCAGAACCCACCATTTCCATCACTCAGGGCCGCCACCCCATCGCGGAGCTCACCCTCGAAGGTGGCTACATCCCCTTCACCACCTCGCTCGCCAACCCGTCGCCCCTCGCTCACCTCATCACCGGCCCCAACATGGGCGGCAAGTCTTCCTTCGTCCGCGCCCTCGCTCTCATTGTCCTCCTCGCGCAGATCGGCTCCTTTGTCCCCGCCGACGCTCTCTCCCTCACTCTCTGCGACGCCATCCACACCCGTACAGGTGCTCGCGACAACCTCTTCGCCGGCGAGTCCACCTTCATGGTCGAGGTATCAGAGACGGCTCGCATCCTTCGCTCGGCGACGCCACGCAGCCTGGTAATTCTCGACGAGCTGGGCCGTGGCACCAGCACCCACGATGGCGCCGCAATTGCTCAGGCGGTCCTGCAGCATGTCGTCACCGAGACCCGTTGTCTCACCCTCTTCATCACCCACTACCAGAATCTCGCACGTGTTGTTGATGGTCTCGAGGGAGTCAAAAACGTCCATATGAAATTCAAGGCCGAAAATGGAGCTGACGGGGAAGAGGAAATCACTTTCCTGTACGAAGTCGGAGAAGGCGTCGCCCATCGGTCATATGGTCTCAACGTCGCGAGGCTTGCCCGTATCCCCAAGAAAGTCATCGATGTGGCCGCCGAGAAGTCGGCACAGCTGGAACAAGAAATGCGAACACGCCGTCTCAAGGGCGTCTCTCGTACACTGGAACAATTATTTCAAGATGGACCAGATCAGCTGGACCAACTCGTGGCCAGCATTGAGCAATTGTAGTTACCTAGTAAGATACCATAAAAGTGTAATATAATATTGGGATTGTTGGACAAGCGTCGCCTTAACCCACTCATCTGTCGCCATTGACAGTTTGGTTGAATGCGTAATCTGTTGGATCGAATGATTTACATAGGTACTGTACATGACAGCTAAGTTCCATCTGCAAGTCTGATTGTGCCTCCCGATGCTCCCAAAACGCCCAAATATACCCGATGGCGCCGATATCCCATTTTGAAAGTAAACTCCGAAATACATATCCTCATGACTCCCAGACTTGACCTTTTCCCAGTCCCATTCATTTGTAATCCCTAGACACCACCCGTTACAAATTTAACCCATTGCTATAAACCCAATAGACTCCGTTTGATGTTCCCAACCAGCTGGTTTCTTTGCAGACTCGTGGGAAGAATCGAAGTCGATAGAAATGGCTGGAAAATGAATGCCTACACTTGGTGCCGCCGTTATCAAGTGCGGTTGAGAAGAGAAGGCTGTACAAGCAGTCCGGACCAAGGCTGTCCAACCTGAACCAGGTGGGATCAGCTTTCCATGGACTTTGATCTGGTGCTAACCCCTTTGGTGTGACAATGGCTTATGTATGTTCCTCGGATGCTTGAATATTGTCATAACCATCACTCGCGTATATCAAAGCTCAAAAGCTTGGATGAGTCTGTGACCAGTTTGTCAGCTTGTGAAGCACAGTCGCCAGGAGTTTTGCCAAACTTGATACTTGCTTTCCACTGAAACCAGAGATCTGGGTTGTCAGGCCATAAACCAAATCTGAGGTTGACAATATATGTAGTCAGTCTACTGATACCTCGTCTCCTTCAGATGCGTAAGTCTTCGGGGTTCATGTTGTTTTGCAGGTCCATTTCACCGCCCGTAGTTTGCAAGCCCCATGATCCATGAAGACCAAGATCTTTGCCGGCACAAAAGTCGCTGCTATCGCCTGACTCACAAGAGTGTGCCTCTGGCTTAACACTTTCTTCGGTAGACGACCCAAGACTAACATCACAAGGATTGTGCAGTTGTTCTCTGGGACGATTGATCGGTGTGAAAGCAAGCGACCGCAGTGAGGGATTTGCTGATGTTTGGTTGTAAGAGCTCAGAAACACTCTATCGTGGGAGAGAAGAGGGTTCGGTCCGGGCACATTGAGAAACTGGTTCCTATGAGTTCTCTCGGCGGCCTGGTTAACGTAGTCGCCCTGCTTTGCTTGCATGGGTCCATTTGACGAAAGCCCAAAAGGCTCTGAGCTGAACTGAGACGACGTGGAAAATGGGAGCCTTGACGAAGCATTATAAATAGTAGCATCCTTCATGGCGAAAGATGCTTCGATGTGGCCGAAGGACCCTTGTCTTGTCAGTCACTGATCGATAAAGAACTGATGGCTCAACTCGAATGATTTTATCGAGGCGTCAGCAGGCTCGAGGCTTACCCAGGTATGAATGTGGGCTAGGGTGTGCTCTCCCACGAGCAGTATCTCGAGTGCCAAACATTCTGGCGGAAATATCTCGAGGCGTTGGAGTTGGCGACACAAGGTTCGATTGCGAAATCGGGTTCAAGGGGGGCATCCCACCCAGTCGATCGTGAAGGTCAAATCTAAGAACATTGGTAAACGGGTTTTGGGGTTCTCGGAGTCTGGCCTTCCTACCTCTGATCACTTCGAGATAGTGTTGGGAAGCGACGGTGGTCATACAAATCTGGAGGATCGCTGTCAGTAATCCTCTTGGAGGACAGGACAAAAACATACGCGGGTTCTCGTCACCGTCGTCACGGAACACGTCTTGGCCGGATCGAAATTGGACGTGATCAAGGGCCATTGTCGAGTTCTCGTCGTTTTCATTCTTTGTTCTATCCGAGGTTTTCCTCGTTGCCTGTGTTTTATTCGCACGTGTACTGGACCGTCGCAGTCGAGGGACGTTGCCCGAAATCTCGGAGAGTGGTTCAGGTTTGCGACGTTTGGCTCTTGGCTGCTTGCGCGGGGGAGTCTAAAGTATGAGTGTCCGAATACGTTTCACCGGAGATTGTTGGGTCACTTACAGATTCCTCCTGACCCGGGATAGGAGATGAGCTGTCGTCGTAAACACCCTTCACCCTTTCCACCTCAAGCTCAGAGGTCATGACAACTTGCGTAGGCTCTATCCCTTCGGAAGCTCGTCTCATCTTTTCTATGACTGACTTTGGCTTCCTCTGGTTGCGAGTGCGCTTCATCTCTTCGTTGGCAAGATCCATTTTGCCCATACCGGGCCAGATCTGACCTTTCAAGGATAGCATGTCGGTAACAGTTGAACAGTCATCAGGGGCTTCAACCTCCTCTTCGAAGTTGAAGAGACCCGGGTAGATTGGGTAATCTGATGTCAGCTCCTCTTCTTCGATTTTGATCTGCGAGCTGCTTTCACTGCTTCTTTTGGACTTTCTTTTGGTTCCCTGGGATTGGCGTCAGCATAATTGTCTTTACAACGTCTGGCAGTCCAAATACCCCACCTTTACAGAGGTAGACAGGATGCTTCTGTTTCTCCGGGATCGCGCATCCTCTTTCTGCTGTTTGGCTCTCATCCGCTCGACAAGCAAAGCCTCAATTCCATTCTGAGAATACTATTCTTCGTAGTTCTGGAGAGAAACAGAAGCAGCGAGATCCTGATGGGCTCTTAGTTTTGTCTGAGTCTCATGGTGAAGGTGGCCCTTGGATGCAATGTGTGTAAGCAAATGCGAGACATCGGAGAAACGAGGGACGTCGGGGCAGACGGTGCAATGGAGCGGGATTTGCTTGTTGGAAGGGTTGGTTGAACCGGCACTCAACGGGGCTCCAGGGGCCATCTCCTGTTCCTGAGACTGTCAGCATCTTCGTCAATGATTATTGGGTGAGCACGATTGAAGTAGGAAGCTGTCATCGGCCCATACAGGAACTCAGCCGCAATATGTTCTCGGAGAAATCACAGAGGGAATGGGCATCAAAGAGGAGTCCAAAGAACAAAATTGGCAGGATGTTTGCAACTCCCGATGAGGCAGAGAAGGGACCATGATGATGAGGAGATGAGGAATGTAGAGTGCAAGGAAAGGATTCGGTCAATGGGACTTACAAGAGCACGCTGAGATGGCTTCCTTCCTCGGCCCATGGTGAAAGCCCGGGAGACAGGAGAAAACCCTTGAGCAGGCCGACCCAGTTGGCGGATGGATTGATCGTGGGGTCTTTCGCCTTCAGTGGTGATTACTTGGCATAGAAAGATGAGATTAGAGAACAATGAACTGAGAAGGTAGACTTGGCCCCGTCTCGGCCAATTCAGAGGCAGGTAAGGCGCGGGTTGCTTTTATCTGTCACCTGCCGTAGAGTCGGAAGAGTGGCAAGCAGCTACTTCCCAATCCAGTCATGTACTTACTCCCTGTCAGCTTTGTTGATCTGGCATGTGAGAGAAGATCCACCAGTGCCGTGCAAATTTGGGCAATGTCCAGGTCTTGAAGCTTCGAGAAGTCAGTAGGGCTGAACCTGGGGGTTCAAGAGCTTGGAATGGAGGATGCTGGCGGTTGCTGAGAGGTGAATTCGTTGCACGCAGGACTGATGTGGAGTCTCCAAGGCTTAAGTCGACATGTCGGATTATTCAGTAACGACGGTAGCTGAAGCGTTCCTGGCGAAGTATTAGCCTGGCGTCTTGCAGTAGGGGGTGTTCATACGTCTCATCGACTACACCTGGAGAAAGGCAGACACAATTTGCCACATCCCAATCAAGATGCGCAAGCCAGCACCAAATTGAAGAGAAGCAGCCGGTAAATATCGGCAAGGGACCGAAGAAGTCTTTCTTCCAGAATGGCTTTGGAGTGATTCGTTGAATAAGGGGACGCGGAGGGACGGAAGGAATGAGAATCGGCTCAAATTAGAAGTCCTGGTTTTCAAGATGGGGGAAGTTGGGTGGGTGCCTGAGGAATAATACCTGCCGCACGCCTCGAATTGAGATTGAATGGGAAGGCACGATCGTGCCCGTAGTTCGGCAGGGTTTGATACCTCAGGTATCGGTAGGAGCCAGCCAGCATCGTGGAAACTCCGACGCGTTAGGAAGAAGCCAGCTCAGCGGTACCTTGGATAAGTACCTATCAACCAGTGAAAGATGGGAAAGAAGAAACTGCCGAAAATAGATTCAATGTTCCGTCTGGGAAGGCATGAGATCAAATCTAAACTACATCTACCTACATGGAACATCGGGCAAAGCAATTCTGGAGCCAGTCAAGCTGAAAGGAAACGACCATTTTTCGAGGGTGACCAAGATAAGGCAGTAAATGGGTAGGTGATTTGAGTCACCTCGTCTGATAAATACCCAGTCCATCACATACGATAAACGACGAAGGGATAAAAGAAAATGTTGACTCATTTAGCTATCAGAATCACTACCTTCTTCGCAAGGCAAATAAGTATCGCCATCCTCTCTGACACGAGTCCTCCCTGTCATCCCATCATCGCAAGCCAACTCATTGTCGCATTTGTAAACGTAGTAGTTTGTCTGAAGGACTTCACAGGGCAGACTCCATAGTAATCGGCGACGCCCCTGAAAAAACCAACAATTCCTTCTCCTCTCGCCCTCTGTCCTAACTATTACAGTTCAATGTCTATAGCAGGTTGTTAGATGGCAAGAGGGTATGTGATGAGAGTGATGGCAAGAATCTAGCCAGCTATTCATCGACCTGTCCCTCCATTCAGGTAGTGCGTGGTCAACCGAGGATTCTCTTCGTAGTGCTCTTCGGCATGCAGTATACGGGATCCACGGTCTCGAGGTCGGGATAGCCGAGCAGACTAAGACCTGTGATGCCGAACAAAGTGTGCCATACATCAACCATGTCACCGGGGCGGTCGGAAATACCGCCTTTCTCAACATCTTGGGATCTCAGGATGAAGCCGATCAGCGCCTGTCGGTCAATCCAATGGGTGCGGCCGATCATCTCAAGACTGCTCAACACCCACCAACTGTAGCAAACGTCCTCGTCTTTCTCCGGTCTACCATTCAGGCCTCCGGAAGGAACTTGTCTCTCACTTAACCAGCGACCTAACTTCTCTTTGTCGACCAGGTCGAGGCGCCCAACGATGGTTAGTGCAGCAACGCACGTGAATATTTGGCCTGAATGCGACTCCGCACCAGGACTTACGCCATACCCACCATCAAAGTTGGCGCAGGCAGCAATATGAGAGACAGCCTTGTCAACATTGACTAAGGATAAGAGGCCCAGGAGAGACAGTGCGTTGAATGCACCGTATAGAAAACGCGTGTCTTCCTCGCCCCATTCGTCGCCGGCAAATGTTCCCGTTTCCTGGTTTTGCAAACTCGCGATATCTACACTTGATTAGTGGGTGCAGATGCAGCACTTCGGAGCTCGATAATACCTACACTTTCCGACCTGGTGCTTTCCTTTCCCTTTAGCTTCCAGCTGGTCGAAGGCATCTGTCATGGCGAGGATCTGCACAGCACTTACTGTGGAGAGCATGTGAGCATCGTGATTCGGTGCTGCGCCGAACCCACCATTCTCGTGTTGACACGATAGAACGAAATCAATGACTTCTTGCCTCGGAAGGGCATCGGGATGCCGGAGCAGATGCAGCGCAGTGAGACCCCAGTACAGTCCGTTGAGTCGCAGATGCTCGGTCAACCAATAGTCGAGCTCATCTTTTCTCGTGTCCAAGCTCTGTATGTATTTGACATGAGCGTCCGTGGCGAGCTTGACGTCTTCGGATGAATCTTTGGCCTGGGCCATGTTGAGATGAAGGTAAAACGACCTAAGTTAACAAAATCCCAGAAGATCGCACTAAAAGCAGTTGCCTGGGTTATGTAAGCGCTTATGTCACCTCGGACACCTCTCTTCAATACAGTGACACGAGTACCGCGCCTACCCTAGAGCATATTTTGTCACAAGATGACACTTGCTAACTAAATGAATTACATATCAAATTTTAAGCTGTTTCTTTACAATGTATGATTCCATTCGGATTCTAAATCTACTTTCCTCAGTAAATGAACAACTCGTAACCACCTCGCACTACGTATCCACCTAGTCCATCACGGTATCCATAGCTACCTAAGTCGTTTACGTTAGTGGTAATCGGAATAACTTCACCAAGACAATTACACAACTATTCCAAGCCATGTGCACACATTCTTACAACAAGCACAAGCTATAACCCCTGAATAATTTCTTATAATTACCTGCCACCTACACCGACCTGTTAAGGTCAGCCCAGCGTTCTGTGTTTCACTATAAGCGCAACGAGACACAAAAACGGAATTCGACTCAACCCCAGGGTTTTCGTCATCTTTGAGAAGCACCTGAGGACATCTGTTGGACCCTGTCCTTGGACGCTGATATTGAAAGAATGTACTACGACACTTTCACGACCAACGATGGCTGCAACATCGCCTTTCAGTCGTCGCTTAACCTTATGGCTATGGCAGGAGAGAGCTCTCATCTGACTTGTGTGTTGCTCATGCACGGGTTCAGTGGCTCCAGCGAGTATTTCAAACGAAACTACGATACGCTGGCGGAATCGCTCTGGGTTATTGCTCCTGATATGCGTGGCCATGGTAAATCAGGCCGTCCTCGTGGAGGTTACCACGTTGCCCGCCTTGCTGCCGATCTTGCGGAACTCATGATACATATCCGAAAGAAGGCTCCGATGGCTCACATTGTCCCAGTGGGTTGTTCTATTGGGGCTGCTGTCATATGGACATATGTTGAGCTGTTTGGGGATTCCGACTTTGCAGGCTTTGTCTTCGTCGACCAGGCACCGCTGCAAGACCGGTCGATGTTTGATGGATGGGGCCAATCTCTTGCGCACACAGGATGCTACGACGAGGCGACCATGCGGGGAGCACAGCAGAGCTGGATACATGATTCAGATGCTGCGCACAAGGACCTCGTGGAGGGCTGCTTGGGGTACAGACATTCGCCACAACCTGCGGACAAAGTGAGCCACGAGCAACAAGCACAGGACGAGGTGTTCTTTACCAAGATCAGTGCATTATGCGACCAGACGTGGCTGGCTCGCCTTCTCGCCGATCACACGAGGTATGACCATCGCGAAGCTATCGAGACGATTACGATCCCGACCTTGGTCATGGCTGGACGGCGGTCAGGCTGTTTCCCATTGGAGGGACTGCTGGAGACGGTCCGGCGGGTAGAGAAGACAACACCTGGCCTGGCCAAGTCGTCTATCTTTGAATCTGGGCACTGGCTCTTTTACGAGGAGCCGGAACGATTTAACCGAGAAATTGTGGAATTTGCGCATCTTTGTAAGCAAGCAAAGGAGTCATACCGTCAACATCCTTACGAGTTGTGTGGATATAGGTATAACCGATAATGGGGTTTTCGCCATGGTATTGGCTCTTGAGACACACAGTACAGTCGTACCTCATGCTGCCGAATAAACATTTCACTCTTTCATTCGATTTCCACATGAAATGGAAGCCTTGCTGTGAAGTTGGGCCCACGCGTGTTTGACGGGCATATGAGCCCAAGGGTCTTGCCGTGCCTGGCAAATAGAAAACATGTCTCGTATTTATCATATTATGAGGCCATCGCCAACAACGCAGAGTCATATCCTCCAACACGAGGGCCTATATAAAATCACTATGGATGGAATGCTCATCAATATTTGCTAATTCATGGCTATAATGCTCCTCATTGATCCTAGTAGACGATACCCCGAGTTCTCTGCCACGATTGTGAAAGTAGTACTCTTTTTCGTCCGAAGATATGGCAATACTCTTGACGGCATATTGAACAGCGACTCACGAGATACACTAAGACCATCGGCATACCTACGGAACAAATGTAGTTAAAAAAAAGTGAGAAGGGTCCCAAAAATATAAGTCGGTTTGGATGCTGTATTCAGAGCGTGGCTAAGTGGAAGTGGTCCTGAAACTGTGTGAAGAGAGGGCATGATTACCTAATTTTAGATGATGCACGCTCAAGACTGAAACACTGCATGAAAAGATGAGACGAAATATAAATTACAAGGTTGAAAGGAACCGACAGGGAAATCCCTTCTCGTTTGAACTGCCGACCTGGAGACTGTGATCCAGATCTGGAGCGATCCGGTGGGCAAACGACGATAAGGGCAGGTTTCGGGCAGCATCGTCACCTTTATGCGACAAGGATGTGATGAGGAGCCTTGACGCGCAATGTCGATGAGACTTGGTACCTTTGTGCATAGATGCTTATCTTGTATTACTATGAATATTCTTGGTTGGGAGGAGGAGACTACGACCATTGTGGTCACAGTGTGCTGGGTAGATTACATCGATAACTCTCGTCACTGGGTTTGAGAGAAAACAACAACCGTTGCTAGGCAAGGTATGGATATTGGAAACCCTGTTTACACAGTTGCGCCAAAGAGATTATGCAATAGAACTGGCACGATGCTTTGGGCTCCCTTTGTGAGGGTATTGTGAGGAGATTAGGGACTAGTTACTTGATACTAGGGAAGTTGGGGAGTCAAGCTTTGCCGTTTTGATTGCAGCCCCAAGACAACATCCCAATACAAGGGATCCGGGTTATAATAAGACATCCTGATGGATGCATGGGTCATGAGCCCCCCCGGCCAGAGACTAAAAGGGCACTCAAAGAGAAAATGCAGATACGAGGACGTTTTGATGCACTCGCAAGGTGGCCGTGACCTCGCATCACATCACGCTTTCTCGCCAAGTCCGGAAACGAAAACAACGAGAGAAGATGGATGTGCCGGCTGTGAGTTGCTGCGCCCACGAGTTGAGTTGGTACCTACATGCCCGAGCAAAGCCAAGGAAGCAGAATATGACGGCAATGCATTTCTTTCCCCTGGAGCAGACGCCACGACAAGCCACCAATTCAGGCACTGACGGAGCTCGGAAGGCCTGTGAGCCAGTCAACAAAGGGCTGTTGAAAGCCCAGCGGATTAGGCTTAGCTGGGACTGGCAAGTCTGGGAAATGCTGGGATCTAGACTGCGCCGGGGGGGAGGGGGATCCACGATGGCGCAAGGTCCGCAGGAGACCAGTGCCCTAGCTGTGACGGGTCGCAGCACGCCCGTTTGAGAATGGTTGGACGGACGGAGTGGTCGAACCCCTGAAGAAGAATGGAATCGTTGGAAGACAGAAAAAGAAAAGTCCGAGAGATGCTGTGTGGCCGAGTTCCAGTGTGGAAGCTGGGCATCTACAGTACTGTACTTTGTCTGTACGAGCACTTGAAGTAAGGTACCTAGACATTTGCCAAGGGAGTAAAGTAATCATCTTGTCGCTCCGGAGTATCTCTTGAATTCTGATGATGATGTTGTGTGTACGGAGTAGGTACACGCTCTCAGTATGCCTGTGCGGATACTCCGTCTTGCTTACTATCACTCCCGACAGCAGCCGTCAGGATTTACATACCAAGGAAGGTAGATTGCATCTTCGTACATGAGCCTCACAGACGATGTGACCACCTGCTTCTTTTGTGTGTAGGATCAAACCCCCGGTGGCTTGGTGACTGGCATGGCAGTTGATGTCAAGCTGCTGTGTCGTTGTGTGTCGCTAGCGATCGACTACGTACGTAGTGCCACTCCAAGGGCGCGTCATTGTGCGACAGCTCGTTTCAGAATGACCGTCACTCTTGGTCTTGAGGTAGGGTGGGCTACTATAATCCATAGGGACGGATAGGTAATGCCAGCACATTTTTCGTATCATTAATTAGGTACTTGTACATATTTACCAAGTTCTGTGCTCGACTCCGTTGGCAGAAACACAAGCCTCATCATTTCCTCTTGCGTCGACTGGCACTTTGGTCCCCTTCCCCTTGTCCTCAATGGTCTGCAAGCCTGTTCCTCTCGATTCTTAGTCCCATGTCTGTCCCAGGTCCCAGGTCCCTCCATCTGAAATCCACACGTTCCACATCCCACTTCACGTCCCACCATGGCCATGACCTGCGAAGTAATAGAGCCCAGCCCTGTGGTTTTGATACCCAGTTGTCAGTACGGAGTATGTATCTTATGAACTACAGTGTATCGAGAAACCTCAAACACCTTTAATGCCACCGGTGCCGATTCTGATACCCATGATCATCCCCCCTCCTGTGTCTCTCTTGGTCCGTCTCACCGAGGAACCCATGTATAAAGGTAGGCAGTAGATGGCATCTTCATAAGGCAGCGTGCGTACAGACATGGACAAGCTGCACGGGCGGTACCCAGCTCATTGGAATACCACCTTTCCCCCTCCGGGGCCACCGACTTTTTGTGTGTCGTGCCTCAGCCGGGAGAGTGGCTGACGGCGCTGACGCTGGCTGACTCCAAATTGGCATCGAGAATATTCCAGCTCCAATCCCGGACCGTACTTTTGTGCCTGATGAGAATAGCTAGCAACACCGGGACACACCTTATTATTGTTACCCATCTACGTTACCTGTCAACTGACATGCCATAACATACATACATGTACCTCGCAGCTCGCAGCTCGCCCTGTAGAGAACCCTGGCTTGAATCACTCACAGTGACGTCCCCCCCTCTCGGAAGCGACACAACGAAACACATCAACAAAGCCGACGAGGGAGCGAGTGTTGGAGGTAGCGTAGCGTGCTTCGCCGAAACCCCCTACTAATACTACATGTGCCTCTAACGTTAACTCCTCCTCCCTTCTTTGTGTCAAAGGACCGACTGACACACTCACTCACACAAATCGTCTGTTGACCTCTTCCGCATTTCTATTCTCCTCCCTCCTTCACCCTATTCACTCACTCGCCCACCCGCATTCTTCCTCCCTCTCCCTCCCTTTGCTATTTCCCGCTCTCCCCGTACCTTACATTCGCACTTCGCACCTCCTAGACGCTTCCTCCACCCACCCATGCTTCCTAATCGTGGTAAGCGTGGTCGTTGTTGTCTCTCCCGCCGTCGCCGCCCCTGACGGAACCCCGAGCGGAACATATTCACACCAATCGCCAATTGTCCCCTGGCTGAGCTGTGCCCAACTTCTCACACAACTCGCTTGCCTGCTCGCTGCTCGAATCGACGCGTTCCGCCTGTTTCGCACGCTTGAAACCCGCAATTCCAATCACCGCCCTGTGCCCTGTCCCCCGGCATTCTTGTTTCGCTGCGTCCACGCCCTCTGCACGCCCATCCCCGGCCCAGGCCCTCCTGCCGCTACGTGCGTGCCTACAGTCGGCGCCTAACTCGCCCGCCCACGCCTACGCCTACGCCTACGCCTACGCCTACGCCCACGCCCACATTTGCCCTCTGCCGCAGAGCTCGCACACGCGAATCAGGCCTGCGACGTCAGCAGCGGCGACAGCAGCGGCGACAGCAGCACCCAACACCAGCAGCATCAGTCAGCGCTGTGGAGGGCTCCCTCTTCAGAAATGGGACGCAAGGCCGCGCCGCAGCCACTGGCTCTTGGGTCTGATGCCGCGCTGCGCAAAGACGACCCGCCCACTGCTGAAACCACAGCTACGACAAACACCACCACCACCACAACAACCGCTTCCTCCCAGGGTCTCTCACCTGCCGACTCCAAATCACCCCGCTCTCCTTTCCACAGCAGGTTTTCGCCCTTGCGGCCCCAAGCCAGGAAGACGTCTCCTGTAGCAGCTGTCACACCTGCCACCGCAACTGCCACTGCCGTCGCAGACGACCCGGCCAAGGTGCAGGCGCCGTCAGATTCCGTCGCCAACGAAGACGCTCCCTCACCACTCTATTCTTCCATCTCCGAGGCCCTCGAACCGCAGCCCACCCAGGGCCCACCGCCCACCACCGCGACTTCGACGACAACTGCCACCACGTCCCCGACGCAACAGTCAGCGTCGACTGCTTCGACTCCTTCCCAGCCCGAGTCGAAGAAGGGTTCGAAGAACGGCTTCTTCCACTTCAGCAAAACCTCCAAGTCCTTTGGCCACCCCCCGCCACATGTCCACCAGCAGCCACGCAAGGACAAAGATACTGAGTCGCGAAATCAAATGATGTCGAGAGGCAACGACGGGCCTGTCCGGCCGAGACACGGAGGTATGTAAATAAAGTGCTAGCCCTGAACTGCTCTCCTGGTAGACTTTCGCCCAAGCAACCCTTAATTACCAGACTCCGTCCTGTGTCTTTGTTCCTGGTGGCTAACATTCCTGTCTCTGCCAAGACCACTCTTACTCCGAGAACTCACTCCACAAGCAGCCCTCTGCCGACCCCTTGCGAAGTGATCTGTCCGTGTCATCTGCTGGCGACCCCGATACCGCGTCGCCGCAGTCGATCAAGAAGGCGAAACCCAAGGCTTTCGGCCGGCTCCATCGCTCACGATCAAATCGTGATAAGGACGGTAGCCCCGAGCTGAAGCCCATCCCTGTCCCGGTCCATATTCCCGCCCGCGTCTACGGCAACGAGCCCGAGCTCCATCTCAACAGCGTGCCTCTGAAGACTGCACCTCTCAACCCAGATCGATCCTTTAGAGACATGATGGGCTCTGCCGTGCGGAACCGGTCCGAGGATCGTGCCCCCCACCGAGATACGTCTGCCACCCGAGAGCACCGTCGCGAGAAGGAATCCAGGACACAGCCGTCCTCTCTCAGAGAGGGCGGAGGCTCTGCTTTCCTGAGCGGGCTGAAGAGCTCGTCTACGCGAGCTGCAGACATGCTCAGCAAAGGATTCTTTGGAAAGGGCGGTCGGAGCGGCAACACGTCAGAAAGGGATGCCATCGACGACGAGAACTATCAGCTCAAGGTGATCAACTTGCCCCTGATCGAGCAGACTCGCTTGACCAGGATCTCCAAAAGGCTCGAGGATTCAAGGGATAAGACGGAATTTTGGATGCCAGCCTTCCCCTGGAGGGCAATTGATTACCTCAACTACAAGGGATGCGAGGTGGAGGGTTTGTATCGTGTGCCTGGAAGTGGTCCTCAGATCAAGAAGTACCAGAGGAAATTCGACGAGCGTGAGTAGCTGTGTTGCTTGCATCACCCAGCATGTTTTACTGATCTGAAATATAGTGTACGATGTCAACCTCTTCGAGGAGCATGATCTCTACGATATCAACATCATCGGTTCAATGCTGAAGGCCTGGCTAAGAGAGTTACCCGAGGAGCTGTTTCCCAAAGCTGCGCAGGACCGCATCGCCCGGGAATGCGCAGGTGCCGAAGAGGTTCCAGAGCTGTTGATCGAAGAGCTTTCCAACCTGTCTCCCTTCAATTACTACCTCCTTTTCGCCATCACGTGTCATCTCAGCCTTCTTCTCGCACATTCCGACAAGAACAAGATGGATTTTAGGAATCTCTGCATCTGCTTTCAGCCGTGCATGAAGATTGACGCCTTTTGCTTCAAGTTTCTGGTGTGTGACTGGCGGGACTGCTGGAGAGGATGCAAGAATGAGAGCAAGTTTATCGAGGAGGAGTACATGCTTTTCGACCAGCCACCCCCTCGAGGCATTGCAGAATCACAGAAGCCTCGGGCTCAAGACTCGGACACGGAGCGTCATCAACTCTCCTCATCTGACAGCAGCAAGGCTTCTGGCTTCAGCCCGCCCGAACCGCAACCGCAACCGCAACCCGCACGACTAAAAAAAAAGCCCCTCCAGCCTTCGGGGTCCAACGGAAGCGTGGCATCAAGTAACGCTTCCGCTACTCGAAACGCCCCAAAGTTGACGTTGCACAACGACCGCGAGCCCCCTAGAAGACCAGAGGAACGAAACATACGACCCCTATCGCCCATCAAACCTCTCTCACCCATGGGCTTCTAAACCAAGTTTCTCGACTGGTCGGGAAATGAGCGCTATCCCCGCGCGATACGCACCGTGGAGCTGTGTATACATGATTTTCAGCTTTAGCCAACTTATGATTCAATGCCGTTTATGACACTTTCCTATTTATATTTCGCATTTATCATTCGCTTCTCTTCCGGCACCGATATTCACGCACGTTCGCCTAATCTCAGGATATGACGGCGAGAAGGATAAAAACAATTGGTCATTTGAATTGCATCACTCTACGTTTGCTGCTTGGTATACCCAATCATTGCACTGAAGGAGGAATATTCCGTACTTGCTCTTTACCCCTGGTTCATGCCAGGACAGGCCCCCCTCCAAGTTTCGTGGGAATTGGCGCGTTCGAGGGAGTAACTTTTAGTTCATGTTTTGGTGTACAAGGGGAAGAGATTTTCTATTAGATGTGCTGGTAAGAGGAGACTGGTTCTTTTTGGAGAAGCAAAACAGCGATGGGCGGCCGTTTGACTGCATTTATCTTGTATCGTCGGTACCTCATTTTTCCATTTCTTTCATTTTCATGTATGTCTGGGCTGGGGGTTGGTGGTGTACGACAGGGAGCATGTATAGGGGATTTAATCTAGGAGTTGGAAGTCATTGGGGAATTTGCGAGAGATAGGACGCAATAAAAGGCGCAGTGGATTCTTGACGTTCCAAATTTTGTATCTTTGTGTGAGCTTTTTGTCTTCATCTACACCTGTCGCCTTTTGGATGACCGATTCATGAACGCCTTTTACCCCCTAAACGCCTAAGCCATGTACATGAGACTTGTGACAAGGAATCCTTCGTCGTTGGAACTGTGAGACTTCGTAACACCCTGATCGCCTTCTTTTCAAGCCTTTCCGGCCTTGGCAGTCGCAATCCTGTCGTTTTTCCTCATCTTGCGCTCGTTGCGCTTCACCCTCTCCTTGCGTTCCCTGCGTCCGTCCCCCCTCACGCTGGTGCCCTCCTTGCGCTTCTTCTCGGCCTCGGCGTCCACCTCGACGCACCACTGGTCGTCGCCCTTCTTGTTCAGGGCCTTATAACCCCATTTCCGCTTCCACTCGCCCGTCTCCTCGTCAAAGGCGAGGTTGCGGCGCTGCTCGCGCGTCTTGGGCCGGATGCCCTTCTTGGCGGCGAAGCGCTCCCACTTGGTCGGGGGCTTGGGCTGCGGCACGGGCTTCTCGCGCGGGAGGCGGGTGCTGGGCTGCGGGAGGGAGAGGAGCACGCCGTCCGGGGTGGTGGCGAGCGGGCAGGTGGTGAGGAGCTGGTTGATGAGGGACTGGGCGCCGTCGCGGGCGAGCTCGGCGAGGGACTGCTCGAGGTTGGAGCGGTCGAGCTCGACGGGGTTGGGGTCCTCGGCCATGAGGAGGCCGAGGTCGAAGGTGTAGGGCGTGGGCTTTTCGACTGCCACGGGCAGCTTTGGTTTTGCGCCTGGGAGCGACATGATGGGTGAAGATACTGTGAGGATGAAAGTAGAGGAGAATGGAAATGAAGATATGAGAGGGATTGGTCCCGGGATAGTATAGAGAAGAGACCCTTTTGAAGTTCGAAGAATTATTCAGAGCGAAAGATTGAACTAAACCTGAGCTTGATTCTTTTTCCTTTGGTCTGGCCCGTCTTCAACTTTTTTTCCATCTAATCGATAAGAGAATCGTTTGTCGTCGGAGCGGTGGACGTCTATTTTTCCGACACCCTGACCTATTGACCAATCAGAACAGCCAAAACCACTCCCCGCCAGTCAGCTCTAGGGTGTGTGGTTGATCCTCGAGTTTTTCGTCCCATTGAACCTCACAGCTCCAGACGACCGAGCGAACAGCGTCCACAGCCAGGCCCAATTGGTGCCAATGCGACGATAGACGACCCTCCAATCGAGACAATTCCGAGGGCGTTTCCTCCAAAACACACCGAAACCCCCGCAGTGATGGCCTCGACGAACTCGCTGCGGTGCATCATGCGGCCCTCGATCCCCGTGGCACCGCGGATCCAGCCCGTACTCCTCACGACCGCTCCCTTCTCGACCAGCTCTTCCCTCTCGGCCAGCGCGGCGGTTCGCAGCAGGAGGGACCTCCCCGCCAAGCAGAAGAAGTCGTTCAAGAAGAAGGCCAACATTGTGCACGTCAGGAAGCCCAACCCGGGTGAGCGCAAGGCCTTTCGGAAACGCATCCAGCTCAGCAACAACAGCGCCCTGCCCGTGAGCGGCCTCGGGACGCTGGACGCCAAGAACATGGCCCAGGACGGCAGCGCCGGCAAGGTGTTTGCCGTCCCGGACCAGGTCGTGGACCAGCTCCGGGCCCTCGAGGCGTTCAAGACGACACAGACGTGGAACCTGTTTCGACGGCCCCACGTCCTACTGCGGAGGGAGACTACCGAGTTGATGAAGAAGCTGGAGGCGTCGGCGGACAAGAAGGAGGCTCTCAGATGTGTTGTGGCGGGCAGCAAGCTCTCGGGGAAGAGCATGGCTCTGCTCCAGGCCATGGCGTATGCCCTTCTCAACAACTGGGTCGTTTTCCACGTTCCTGAAGGTAAGGATGTCTTCCCCCATGCACAGCGTCCGGGACTCTAACCAACTACATCAGGTCAGGACCTTACCAATGGAAACACCGAGTACTCTCCCATTGCCGACACGGAGCCCATGCAGTTCGCCCAACCCGTGTACTGCCTCAAGATGATCCAGAACATCTACAGGGCCAACCGAGTCGTCCTCGAGAAGCTGCATCTCGAGAGGAACTGGTCTCGCCTGACGAACCTGAAGCAGGGCGCCACCCTTGCTGACCTCGCCCTCAGCGCAAAGGAAGCCGAATATGCCTGGCCTACGCTGCTCGCTCTGTGGACTGAGCTCACCCTCCCAGGCCGCCCCCCGGTCCTGTTCACCCTGGACGGACTGGCCCACATCAACAAGATCAGCGAGTACCACGACCCCTCGTTCAACGAGGTCCATTCCCACGACCTCGCCCTCGTCCGCATGTTCGTGGACGGCCTCTCCGGCAAAACCCCCCTGCCAAACGGTGGCGCCATCATCGCCGCAAACTCCGAGAACAACACCCTCCACCACCCCTCCCAGGAACTCGTCCTCTCACAGCTCCAGGCCGGCCAGGCCGGCCAGGCCGTGCGCCGGCCGAACCCCTACGAGCGCGGCTACGACGAGCGCGTGTACGAGGCCCTCAAGAACAGCTGGGTCCTGCGCCTCGAGGGCGTCTCCAAGGACGAGGCCAGGGCCCTGATGGAGTACTGGGGCGCCAGCGGCCTGGTCCGCAACATTGTCAACTCGAGGACCGTGTCCGAGAAGTGGACGTTGGGAGGGCACGGCATCGTGGGCGAAATGGAACGGGCAGCACTGTTGCAGATGAAGATGTAAATGTATTGTAGAACTGTACTATAACGACGTCTGTACTTGTCAAGACCAAAGAGATCATGTACCAACTCTACCCCCTTGCTCTTCCTGTGACAACCACCTATTGAATGTTTAATATCAAAAAGAACTAGATTGCATTGCATCATAACTTGTACGGTATCTACCAGACAATCAAGGCCTCTTCTAACCTTTGAGTGCCGAAACGCCAACCCAAATCACATGAAAACCTCCACTTGCATTGCTTGCCCTCATTCCCTTAAAAGTCCATCTCATCCTCGAGATCATCATTGTCAGCAGTAACAAACACCAGCCTTGCACCGTTGCCGGTTGTTTGCCAAACCTGTAAAGTATGGTTAGTATCTTGAAAAGTGTGACGGGATTCCAGCAGAAACTTACATCGAGTGTCGTATACTCTTCCAAAGCGTTCATCCATTGGTCCTCAGTGAATCCCTTGGCAATGACACGCTCCTTGACCTTTCTTAAGCTCAACTCAACACCCAGCTCCTCATCCTCGGCATCGTCAGGACGGCAAGCACCGCTGTCTGCCAGGGCCTTGACCAGGTTGTAGATCCTACTGCTGGCATTCAGGCCTCGTCGGTTACCGCCAAGGTCGTTGTTGAGACTCTCCTTGCTGGCCTCGACCAGACGCAAAGCCTCGTCAACATCATCCTGACAGACCTCATTACTAAAACGAAGACGGGCCAAAGCTTGGGCAAGTCGAACAACACCAAGCAAGGTACGAGGAGTAGTGTGAGTGAACTGCTTGCCCTTCTTCTCAGCGCGCTGCTGTTGATCTCGCATGCGTACATATGTCTTGATCATGTACTCTGAGACGCTCTCGGGGACTACAGGTCGGTAGGTACGAGCCTGGGCAACATATGAGCGCACTTCGTGAGGAGTAAAGACGACGTTGTCGGTGCCAAGGTCCGGGTGACGGCTGTTCATGTGCACGAAAGCCACGTGCTTAGCAAGTTGCTCGTCTGTTTCACGGGTAGGAGTGTCAAGAAGCAGGAAGAGGATATCGAATCGAGATAGGAGGGCAGCGGGAAGGTTGATATTCTCAACAGGAGAGATGCGAGGGTTGTATCGTCCGTAAATAGGGTTAGCGGCGGCAAGAATCGAGGTACGGGCATTGAGGGTGGTTGAGATTCCGGCCTTGGAGATGGAAATTGTCTGTTGTTCCATGACCTCGTGAATGGCAGTGCGGTCGTTGTCGTCCATCTTGTCGAATTCATCGATGCAGCAGATGCCGTTATCGGCGAGGACCAATGCACCACCTTCCAGCACCATCTCATCGGTAACGGGATCACGCATCACAGCAGCAGTAAGACCGACACCACTGCTTCCTCGACCTGAAGTGTAGACACCGCGGGGAGCGACCTTTGAGATGTACTTGAGAAGCTGAGACTTGGCAACACCAGGGTCGCCCATCAAGCAGATGTTGATGTCACCACGAATCTTCATTCCATCACCCATCTCCTTGTTCACACCACCAATGAGAAGGAGAAGGAGGGCCTTCTTCACATCAAGATGTCCAAAAATTTCAGGGGCGATAGATTTTGCGAGGAGCTCGTAGACCTGGCCACTTTGTCGGTAACGCTCGATACGGCGGACCAGCATCGGGTCAATAATCATCTCACTGTATGCTTTCTTGTGCTGATGAAGATGGTGTGCCTCGACGTAGGTATCGGTCAACAAGCCGGCCTTCATGGCCTTGAAACCGGTGTAAGGAGTGGGAAGGAAGATGCCAGAGATATCCACCACATCACCGGGCGTGATCTGTCGAACAAGGGTGCCGTAGCACAACACAGTAAGACTTCGAGGGATTTGACCAATCGGTACTTGTTCAGCCATCTCTTGAACCTTGACTTCCTGGAATGGCAAGAATTTTGAGGCTCGTGAAGAAGGGTTCAGCTGACCCTTGGACTGGTTTCTCTTGCAGTCTTCTGATGGGCACATACTCAAAGGACCATACTGCTTGTCGGTAATGGGTTGGAAGATTTCGCAGCCGCACATATCACAGGTGTAGGCGCTGACCTGGACAACAGGCTTGACGTCGGATACTCGAGTAGCAATTGCTCGAACGGTGATTAGACGACCCAGGTGTTCGCCGCGAACCTGTCGGACGGCCAAGGCTTTCGTGGGATGGCCAGTGGTACTGGACCGGGGCTTGAAAACGAGGGTGTATCGCCGAGTGAGCTCCGCAGGGAACTTATCATCGTTGAGAGTGGGATCTCGCTCTGCACCTTCTTGGAGCTCTCGGTTTCTGGCTTGGCGTCGAGCCATCAGCACATCCAGTACGTCGTCTTTGAAGCTATGTCGAGGTTAGCGGCATCCAATACTTGGACAGGCATAAAACCTACTTGATATCCGTAGTTGGCTGGGGCATGACTTCATCTACTGCTCTTGAAACAATGTCGACATAGTGTTTAGTGTTGACCTCGATAGAGTCAACGAGCCTCAGGTTTTCTTCGTCTCCCATCACTTGCTCCCACTGAAAGAAAGTCAGTAAACCGTTGCGGTGAATCGGGCCAGTGCAAGTACCTTTGCTAGATCGTCAAGGTCTATCGTGACTTCGTCAATGGTTCGATCGGCAAGTTTTTGCAGCATATCCTTGTATTTGTACTGCGGCTCTCTTTGACGCTCCTTCTCTTGGCGCCGACGTTGGCCAGCCTCCTCATCCTCATCCATGAAGTCATAGTCTTCGTCGAGTTCGTCCTCGTTGATAGTAATGTTACCAAGGGCGGTCGTAATTGTCTGTTCAGGTGAAGTCTTGTATTCTTGCAGGAAAACCTCGAAAGCCTCTGCAGATGTGGTCAGCGCCAAACGGGAAGCAATTGCGCAGCCAAGCGCTGGGGATGGAGCTTACTCTGCTGCTTCTCGTAGCTCACAGGAGCTTTGAACTCGCGCAGCGCCATGATGATGGACCTGTTGCGGATATGCGCAGACTGAAGGCGATATGAGAGGTTGCGAAAACGAGGCTCCGAGCAAATTGAGGGGTGAACGGGCGAACAGAGCGACTACTCGGGAGTCGCAAACAGGATGAATGCGATGAACAAATTGGTGGGCTGGGAAGAAGTCGCAGGGGGCAACGGTCCCTTGCAATCCACCCATTCCACTTTCCGTCGCGAATGAACTGGTACGTGCGCTTGGAGAAGTGAACGCGTCCATGTCGCGTCTCGCGCGTCGCACCGCCACTTTTCATCCCTCGAGTTTAATTGATTTTCAGCCACGCTCTCAGTGTGGCGTTAAACGCGGGGACGGCATCCGAAGCTCAAGGAATCCCCGGGCATGCTAAAGGCGCAGGTGCTGTAAAATTACGGGGAAGTCGCCGACGGCACGTGTGAGCTGCCTCGGCTCCGGGACGGGAAACGGAAACTGTCTCCTCGAGCTTCTGCAGCCAAAAAGGAGCGGCATCGCTCTTGTCCCTTTTGCGCGCGGATTCTTCCATAATAGAACCATCTTCAGATGGTCCAAGTCATTCAAAATGGCGCCCAAGAGGAATCCGCAGTCCGTCCAGGCTGAGATCTCCCTCTCGCATCTTCAGAACTGCTTCGTCAACCTCCCCACTCAGTTGGTCAACCTCTTGGTGAATGTTAATACTGTAAGCAACTCCCTCCAGGACATTACAAGCTCTAGTCCAGATACTGATTATCTGTGCAGCCTGCGCAAAATGTCATTGTCGAACTCAGCTTCCGAGATACCTCGTCGACCGGCTCGAGCCCTCAACAGCGCTCCGTGTTCGTGGGATGGACTGGCATGCCAAGCAAGAGGAGGACAGGCCCTCCAGTTGGTCGCGAAGGGATCAATGGCACAAGGGTCTCGTCGCGCGACCAGGACCTTCCCTTGGTTGAACTAGATGCGACTCTTGCTAAGTCCTTGGGCCTCTCAGACGGTCAAAAGGTCATGACGACAGTGCATCTGGAGCCTCCTCTCGCACACACGATCAACATCGAGCCCCTCACACCCGACGACTGGGAGATTATCGAACTTCATGCCACATTCCTCGAATTGAACCTCATGCAGCAGATCAGGGCGCTCCCGAACCCTGCCTACAAAGCAAGCGATGGCACGAGCGTCCCCCCTCATCCACTCGCCTTGCACCTCTCACCGACCTCGACCGCGAACATAAAGATTATTTCGTTAGATCCTGCCCCTCCTGCGGATGCTCCCTTTGCGAAGCTGTCGCCCGATTCAGAAGTTATTGTTGCTCCTAAAACGCGACAAAGGAGCTCACATAGCAGTGGGGATCGTCATAGTGTAGCAAGCACTTCCAAGTCGAAACGAAGCGGGACCAGTACTGTCCGTCGCCGAAGTACAAGAGAAGAGCGAAAGCCTACTATGTTTCTTCGTGGGGTAGATAGAGCGGCATGCGCGGAATGGTTTGACGAAGAGGCAGAGGTCCAGGATTTCAGCGTATGGGTTGATCAAGATCTCCTCTTTTCCAACGCATTCCGAGGAGTCAACTATGTTGTCGTGGACATCATCAAGCCAGCCGGTACACTACAGCCTCAGGCAGAGGATGGAACTGCTCCAGCTGCGACCAATGCTTCCTCAAAAATAATCGCACATTTGAGGCCTTGGGCTGACCCCCCGAATAGCCAAACAGCTGCACTATCAGCTCCGTTATCCGCAGCACTGGGCTTCACTGGTTTGGTTGGAGGAGTCGTCAAGCTTCAGGCCGCGCCACATCAACTTCCACAAAAGACGGTGCAAGGCATCAAGATCTTTCCCTTTGCTACCTCGGGCAAGTCGAATGAAGGCTTCAGTTTCGGTAGCGAGACGAAAGCCAAAAAGGAGGAGTCTGCCAAACGATTCCGTCAGATCTATGCATCCGCCAAGGGTGTAGATGGAATATTACAGGGACCGATCACCGACGGTACAGTATTTGGGATCTTTGACGGTCTCGAGACTACTCAAGGTTGGGAGGGCGGCGTCATCAAATTCACGTACAGTTCCGACTTTCCAGCTCAAGAACAGAGCAAAGATGCTGTCAATTGGATAATAGGCCTCGATACCAAATTATCAGTCGAGTTCCAGGCTGCCGCACCCCGGCCCCCGTGGCTATTGGAATCAGATTCGTTTGAGCGACGCTCATCCCATGACTCCTTACTTGTCGGCATTGATACGCTCTTGGAAAATCTGCAGTCGAATCTTGCTCACATGTCCTCAGTCCTGCTGACTGGAGGGATGGGCTCCGGCAAGACGTCTATTGCAAAGTATTTGGCTCAAAAGCTGCGAGAAGAAACACTCTTCCATACTCTGTACTATCCCTGCCGAAAACTAGTCAACGATGAGACGAGAATTTCCACAATCAAGGAGACTCTGAACCGTTTGTTCATGTCGGCGAGCTGGGGCGCAAGGCTGAACGGGCGAGCAGTGGTTGTTCTAGACGACTTGGACAAGCTTTGTCCAGTTGAGACGGAGCTCCAAGTTGGAAATGACAATGGCCGGAGTCGACAAGTTAGCGAAATCCTCTCATCCGTGGTCAAGGAATACTGCACCAAGGACAGCGGTGTGGTACTACTTGCCACAGCAGAAGGCAAGGAATCAGTTAATACTGTAATCATCGGCGGTCATGTCGTCCGTGATATCGTCGAACTGAAGGCTCCGGACAAGGAGGCTCGGCGCCGGGTTATGGAGGCTATTGTGAACAAGGACGCTGTAGCGCCTGAGGAAACTGTCTCGCAGCATGACGATAGTCGTCCTCAAACTGCCGATGGGAGTGTTGGGGATGACAGCGGTGCGTGGATGGAGGGAGCAAGCCATACAAGCAAGGAACAGCCTACATCAAAGGCTGGCGGCTTTATCCTGGATCCGGACCTCGATTTTCTCGATATTGCCGGATCGACGGATGGTTATATGCCGGGAGACTTGTCTGTCTTTGTGGCCAGAGCTCGAAATGAAGCCATCATGCGCGCCATTGCCGAGTCACCCAACTCCAAGTCAACAACCATTCACCTAAGTCGGGTGGACTTTGATAAGGCTTTAAAGGGGTTTACTCCGGCTTCGCTTCGAAACGTATCCCTGCAGAGCTCGTCAACAAGTTTCAAGTCCATCGGCGGTCTACAGGAAACAAGACAGGTACTCCTGGAAACATTGCAGTACCCGACTAAATATGCACCCATCTTCGCCCAATGTCCTCTCCGCCTACGATCTGGTCTTCTTTTGTATGGATATCCAGGTTGCGGAAAGACTTTGCTGGCCAGTGCGGTGGCGGGCGAGTGTGGCCTCAACTTCATCAGTGTCAAGGGTCCTGAAATTCTGAACAAGTACATTGGTGCATCTGAGAAGAGCGTCCGAGATCTGTTTGACAGGGCACAGGCGGCCAAGCCGTGCGTTCTCTTCTTTGACGAATTCGACTCAATTGCACCCAAGAGAGGTCACGATTCAACCGGAGTCACGGACCGCGTGGTGAACCAGCTTCTAACGCAGATGGATGGTGCTGAGGGACTGTCCGGCGTATATGTCCTGGCTGCTACCTCTCGTCCAGATCTTATCGATCCTGCTTTGCTTCGGCCTGGTCGTTTGGATAAGTCTCTGCTCTGCGACATGCCAAACCTGGAGGATCGAGTTGATATTATCAAGGCGCTGTTCCAGAAAGTCAGGCTGGCCGAGGAGCTTGTCGAATCAGATGAGCCCCTGACTGATATCGCTCGACGCACAGAAGGCTTCTCTGGCGCAGACCTGCAGGCCTTGGTGTCCAACGCACAACTTGAGGCCATTCACGACGTGTTGGATGTGGACGGTCCTGTGGCAAGTACCAAACGTCCTAATGGAAATACCGGAAAGCCCAACACTACCCCGAGCTTCGTGCAGTTCCGTTACGGTGCCAATGCAAAGCCATCTGTCGACGTCACTCCCAAGAGCAAGTCTGCAGCTCTCATTGAGAATGCCGCCATTCTTTCCAAGCTTGAGGAGATCAAGGTGACCCGCAAGAAATCGAAACAGATTTACGGACTTCACCCTACGGCGAACACGGAGAATAAGGCGCAAAGCAGTGAGCAAAGAGAGGTGGTGATTGGTTGGGACCACCTGATCAAAGCCCTCGGTAATACCAGGGCAAGTATCAGCGCCCAGGAGAAGGCGCGGTTACAGAGGATATATACCGAATTTGTGGTAGGAAGAGAAGGAAAGATGAAAGACGGACAGGGCAGCATGGAGATTGGAGGGAGGAGTAGCTTGATGTAAGATACCAACAATGTACGAAACTCAGATAGTGAAGAAAAAGAAGTCGATGCAGGGATATATGGCTGCTTCTTTCGAGCCAACACAGAATACTTTTATTAAATCACGTCTATCATTCAAGTACCAGTGACTCCCTTCACGGTGATTCCAGCAGAATAGCAGGCAATCGTTCCAAGGCAGCCTCGTGAACGCCCTCTCTGGCTACAAGCAGCCCCCTGTTGCCGCTCAACGCCCTGCCAGCACCGAAATCGATTGGCCGTCCCTCCAGATCCGTCACCTTGCCGCCGGCCTCTGTGAAGATGAGCTGCGCGCCCGCGTGGTCCCAGACGTAGCTCTTGGTGGTGGCAGTCGCGGGGATGCGCATGAGCAGGTCGCCGCCGCCGAGCACCATGGCGGCATACCTTATGTGGGACGACCACACGTCGGTGCTTGGGAAGGGGGAGTCGAACGTCGAGGCCAGGCGGCGGACGAGGTGGTGCTTGGTCGACTTGCTCTCGAGGCAGTCGACAAAGTGCAGGTTCCTGAGGTCTGGGTTCGTCGGCGCCAGCTTGTCGAGGGGACGCGCTGGCTCGAGACCGCCGCTCGTCATGGTCCGCACGTGCGAGCCTTGGCCCTTGACGGCGGAGAGCATGATGCCCAGCCCTTGCTTGTCGACGCTCGCCTCCCGGACCCTGCCGCCCTCGTCGAGGCGGAGGTTGGGGCACCCGAGGACGCCCAGGACCTCGCGGCCGTCCTGGATCAGCGCGAGCGAGACGGCGTACTGCTCGCCGCGCAGGAACGTGGCCGTGCCGTCGATGGGGTCCATGACCCAGAACCGACCCCTTGGTCCCCCCTGCCCGCGGCCCCCGAGGTCAATCAGGTCGAGCATCTCGTCCACCGACGCCGGGCTCGCGAGCACCTCACCATCCGCGTCGGACGGCAGCTCCGCAGACGAGACCAGCTCCCAGACGCGTAGCCTCAGGGTTTCATCCCCGCGGAGGGCCTCGGAGTCCTCCTCGCCGAGAAAGGTGTCGCCGGGAAAAGCGGCGCGGAGGGCGCTGATGAGGAGGGCCTGGGCGGCGAAGTCGGCGACGGTGACGGGGGAGGCGTCGGGCTTTGCGATGCCGGTGACGGTGGAGAGGACCTTTTTTGTGAGGATGGAGGCTCTGAGGACGGCGAGCTGGGCGATGTGGCGTTCGCGGGCTAGGGGGTCGTTGGACATTGTGTAGGGGAGTGAGAGGAGGTCAAGAGGAGGTGAAGATGCTGATGATGGGCTGACGATTGGGTGTTTGAGGGTAGTTGATGATGTTGGATGGATGGATGGACGTTCAATAAATAAAAGTAACAAAAGAGTTGTGTGTTTATGAATCTGCTTAAGCTGAAGATAAATATCAACTTGAGCAATGAGACGATACGTCACAAAGTGTAACTGTCAGGTAGTCATGAGATTATTCGGTGGTGGTGATGATCAACTTGAGCCTTCCCCACTCAACTGCATCCGCACTTGGACGAAACGTGTGACGGGAGGCCATGACTGTGTCCTGGATATGCTCAAGAGTATATGAGTATATATGAATATATATGAATAAACATTTTTTTTATGTATAACATGTGTATGGGCCATCAGAGAGCAATTCTCACTCATACCCTCATCTCTTCCAACGCAAAATACTCTCAGCCCAGCAACTGATCCTCGTCCCAACAGCATCTCATTACTTTCAGAATCAACAGACGACATCTCAACCGCTCATACCTCGCCAGACTTCACTCTTCCACAACCGCCGCAAAGGCCTCCCAGTCAACCATGTACAGTTCCTCGCTCCGTTTCAAGATGAGATGCTCCCTCTGCGGCTCACACACAACCTCCTCTGGTCCCAGGCGCTCCACGTCGTAGACGTCCGGATTCTCGCCGCAGTACCGCAGAGATTCTGTGCTGGACAGTCTCCTCGCTTTGAATCGTAGAGGCCTCAGCCCGGTGGCCGGGTGCGACGTCGTGTATTCGACGAGCAGGTCTAGGCTCTCGCCCAGGCGGATGCGCTCTGTTGTTCCGCTCTCGACGCACCGCCAGGGTTCGTTCTCGGTGGAGGACACTGCTTGTTCTGTTTCTATTTCTGCATCCCGGGGTTGTTCGAAAACGGTAGGAGCCTGCCCTTCGTCGTGCTGTTCCGCTTCCTCCGTGATATCGAGGTGATCCGACAGGCTCGGTAGAGGACGATATGAGTGCTGTCGAGGAGTTGACTGAGAACTCGGGTGCGGTTCTGATACTGGCGACGGTAGATCCCCTGGAGTATCATCAGGCACAGGTGTCTCGCTTCCAGACGAGCTCTCAACATTATTCAAAACGTCCTCCCTGACTGTCGTGACCATTGAAAGCGCAGTAGGCGTCGACAGAGGCATGCTTTCATGAGACCCGTTGATTCTGGTATAGCTCCCATTCAAAATCTCTCCAACCTTCACAACGGCCATGGCCTCCAGCCTCGCAACAAAGTCTGCGTGACTGACAGTGTTGAGACGCTTCATAGGCAGTCTCCAGCCAGGGTAAAGTCGGCCATGGGTTCCTGGCGTGAAGTAAGGCGTTTGACTTGATATGAACGTCTTGCAGAGATGACACGCTTCCTTGTTTGAAGCAATCACCCTTGGAGGCGCTGCATCCTGGCGTGTCTGCAGGTGCCACACCAGTTGGATTTCCGCGTGGACCTTGGCGTTTGCCTCAATATTCGTCAATATCTGGTTAAATTTCAGCGGGCTCTTCTTCAGCTTCTGAGGGAGAATACTGTGAGCTCTTTCCGCCTTCCACTTCGATCTGCGAGTGTTTGCAATTCTGCGAAGAACCTCCAACAAGCTCGGTGCTTTTCCTACTCGTGCAGACCAACTGCAAGAGTCTGCATCCAGTGAGACCTTTGCAGCAGTGAGTTGACAAACAGCTGGACAACATCGTGCGAGTTGGAGTAGACATAGTGCCGACTTCCTATATGATGCAATCTTTCGCGTCTTGTCGAGCAGGTTCGTTTGCCAACTTTCCGAAACCGTATGTCCTATTTGACCAAATGCTTGCTTCACAATATCTTTCAGATTTGCAATCTGAGACAACTGGTAAAATCCCATTACTATGTCCTCCAGATAGCTGTCTCTGCTTAATTGGTGTAGGATAGGATCGATCGACTGATAATGAGCACGGTAAGTAGTCAACTTTCGTACCAGGCTCTTAACCAAAGACTGAAGTTGATTTATCTGCGCATTTCGCGGTAGCTTACCCAATCCGGTACTAAACGTTGATAGGAATGTCTCGAGAGGCGTGTTCCTCTTTCCCGGCACGATCCGGGTGCGTTCCAAGAGTCGTTGCCGACAAACCAGAATAATAGCACCAAAGATTTTGTCAAGTAGAACATTGCGGGAGGCTGGCAAGACTGTAAGTCCAAGGAGTGAGGTGATAAGAATAATCAGGTCAAGACTAACTTGTCGACGCATTCCTCAGTTCAGAGAATATCGTATCAAACCCGGCCTTGACCGAGTCCAAATAGCCCGAGTCACTTGCATTCACGGCATTGACGGCAACAAGAGCCACAAGCCCCGAAGAAGACTCGGTAACACAGACGGCAGAGACACGCTCCGAGTTGTCTTTAATACCGGACAGAAACGCCAGAGTGGTGGACAGGCGATACTCATCGCGGAAAGACAGCGAACGAGCCAACAAACCAGTATCAGGCTCTCTGTTTCTCGGGAATCGCTCAGGTCGAGAATACACAGTATCCAAATACGAGAGGAGCGCAATATCTTCAGCACATCTCTGTTGGAGACCCGAGTCGACCAAGTTGGCCATGGTTCAGAGAACAAGTCGTAAACATGGCGAGGTTCGAGGATGTGCCTCCATTCAACACCCGTGCGAGCAGCAGCCCCTCGAGGTCAACGGCATCATTTCAGGGCGGCCAATACTGCTCGATGCCTCGCAAAAAGGTTCCCCGCAGATGCGCATACCGTCAAGGTCATTTGCTCACTTCGCCTAAGCCAATTCAGATGGCGAGAGTTGGTTGGCTGCTCAAGATGCGGGAGGCCGACCATGGATGGCTCAGATACGCTCGCTGTGCCACGCACAATATAGAGCGACCTTGCCACAAAAGCTGACATTCAAAGACCATTTCACTCATGTCACAAGCAAGCAGAGACGGTTGGGATGGAACATTCAACCCGAGCCCCATCTCTTCATCACACAAAGAATCACGGGTCATAAGCCAATAGTCAGGGGCTTGCCAAGATAAATTGCTCTTCTTTGACATTGTCATTTTACTTTATACTTCAATCCTCTATAAAGCCCAAGCGCACTTGGTTCTTCCCCTCTTTCTCTGTCTCCCAGGGGCCTACACCAAAGAGGCTATCATCTAGTATTTCATCCCGTTCCATACGTCTGCATGCCCCTTGGTCCGATCCCGAAGCAAGGGTCGATAGATCATGACAGATCAACGAGTTTGATCATCAGATCGTGACAAGAAATGCCATTCACACCCTTCGCTGGAAGGGTATAAGAACAGAGGAGAATCAACGAAAAAAAATAAAAGAAAACCACAACCAGACAAAACACCTCCGTGTCACATCCTCGCCGTGACACTTGTAAGTTTTTTTTCTGAAAAGAGAAAGAGCTGGGCCAGTCACGACGGCTGGAGAAACAAGCTCCTCCAAACGCTTCCGTTACCATGCAAATCCGGGTATGATATGGCCACGCTTTTCGCTCTCGTGAAAGAATCTCAGCCAACCCTTTGTACCGAAACGCCTAACCATGCGGAATGTAAATATTGTGTCAAGTCTCATGAGAAGTCTCATGAGAGGGAAATCGAGTCAACTATCAGCTCGTGTATGTCATGTGTGAATGTTCTCGAGGTAGTAGTGGTTACAGCGGCACAGGGCAGGGAGGAGGAACATTATGCGCCGTTGGGCTTGGAGCCAGAGCCCTTGTTGCGAGCGTGCAGTGTGCGATACATGTTACTTAGTCGCTTGCCAGTGACGCTCTTACTAGTGTCGTCTACCGGCCAGAGCGCTGCCAGAAAGTCCCTGCAACTCGTCAGTTCAATGTGCTACCTGTCTCGATACTGTGTCTCTGAGCTTACCAGAAGTTGTTCTTAAGACCCTCATCGGCGACAGTCACAGGCAGCTTTTCATCGAGGAATGTGCCAATCACGACCAGCTCTACCCCAAAGATGGACGCGCGTTCCTTGCTGGACTTGACGTTGTCCTTGGTCGTGGACAAGATCTTCTCGAAATTCTCCCGCACCGGCTTCAGCAAGAACCAGATCATGGCATCATTGTCCTTCGCCCTCTGGTCCTTGTCGTCCCCTATGCGTCGCAGTTCATCGAGGCGTCGAAGGGCCGTCGCCCTGCGCTCGTCCTGGGGTTTCGACTCGCTCCGATTTCGATCCCGGTCTCTCTCCCGGTCCCCATCTCTGTCATCGCGGTGTCGGTCATGGCGGTGGTGACGGTCGTCTCGACGATCATCCTGTCTTTCATCTCGTCGGTCATCACGTCTATCGTCGCGTCTATCATCACGTCGATCCTCTCGGTGACGGTGCTTGTCGTGGCGTCGTTCGTCGTCCTCCCGATGCCGACGTTTATCAATCCGATCTCGTTCTTCATGTTTGCCAGAGCGGCGGTGATCGTCCAACCTGCGGTGCTTGGGACTACGATTATCTTCGTGGGACGAATGCTTTCGTTTGAAGTCCGATCTTGGAGTGCCTCGGTCTTCGCCATAGCTTCGAGAGCGATGCGGATCAGCAGATCCATGTTCCCGCTCCCTTTCGCGGTGCTTTTTACTCTGGGGAGCAGGTGAGGCGGTCGAGCTCCCACGATGACCATTCATCAAGTGCGTCTTCTTATTGTTGCGATGATGATTCTCAACAGCCCTTTGGGCACTTCGATCATTTGAGTGCTTCGAGACCAGTACGGAGAGGAGGTACTCGGAACGTCGAACAAGGTGCACAGCGCCTGGTGCTTTCATCTTGTCGTTGCCCTTGCTCCTCTCCTCCTTCTTCTCGACACGATGCTCCTCGAGGAAGAATTTTTCACCCATTTCCAGCTCAGCATCGTCACGAATCTGGACCCAGGCGCCAAAGCCATGGCGGTCGATGCCAACCAAGAGCATGGCATCTTCCTTGGCACCCCATGGACAACTGTAGCTGGCAGCCTTGGTGGCATCGGGAAGGCGAAAGGAGCGCCACTCGGGGTAACTCGAAATGACTTTGCGGAGCAGCTGCAGCTGCTTGGGTCGTTCGATGGCTGTCTCGGCGTTGACCTTCTTGAGCTCGCCAAAGTCGATGAGAACAGCTTTTCGGTCCTTCTTAGTCAGGCTCTTGCCGATCTTCTTCTCCTCTTCGACAAGCTTGGCATAATTGTCATCGACAGCCTGCTGCGCCGCTTTGATGAAATCGTCGAGAACAGACTTGACAAACTCGTCATCGCGCTCGCCTAGCTTTGCATCCTTGATGATGTCCTCGGCACGATCGTCCATTGACCCGTACCGGAAGTAGGCTTTGATGAGATTACGCTGTTCCTTGGGGGACAGAGGTCGTTTTGGATCCCGCAGCAGAGCTTGCTGTTCCTCTTGTTCCTGTTGCTGTTCCCTCTGTCGCTTCTTGAGTCGATCTGCCCTCTCAGTCTCTCGGTTTCGACTCTTGACGGCAGCTCGGCGAGGAGCGCTCTCGGCCGCAATCTTGGCAAGATATTCCTCATTCTGCTTCTGCTCCTCCTCCAGCTTGATCTCGGCAAGCTTCTCGGCCGGGATAATCTGGTCCCAGTCCAGATTAATATCGTCCACTTTGACATCAGTAATCTGCATAAAGTTGTCCCAATCGATGCCACCGCTGCTCAGATTAATCTTGTCGTCAACCTTAGTCTTGGTGACTTCAGCGTTTTCAAGGATCGAGTCAATATCAAGCTGCTCAAGGCGTTGTTGATTGCCACTCTGCTCAAACATCTTGGACGAGCGCATCTTCAGAACCATTTGAATGTCCTCGGACGATGAAGGACCATCAGTCTTTAGACCCTTCTTGTTGAGCTCAGCCTGGAGAGATGCCTTATCATCATCTGTGACGCCAGCTTGGATCGTCAGGTATTCAAGGAGAAGCTTGTTGCGAGCTCGTTCCAGGACCTCTTCCTCAACAGTCTCCTTGGACACAAGGCGGTAAATGTTGACGGGCTTCTTCTGACCAATACGGTGAGCTCTAGCCATGGCCTGCAAATCTGCCTGTGGATTCCAATCAGAATCAAAGATAATGACAGTATCCGCAGTCATCAAGTTGATTCCCAAGCCGCCTGCACGGGTCGACAAAAGGAAGCAAAAATCTTCACTGTCCTCGGCATTGAAGTGGTTGATTGCCATGCGCCTGGGACCAGCTCCGATAGTGCCATCAAGCCTTTGGAACTTGTACCCTCGCAAGGATAGGTAATCTCCCAATATGTCGAGCATCTTGACCATCTGACTGAAGATCAGGACGCGATGGCCATCCTTTTTGAGTTTTGTGAGAAGTTGATCAAGCAGCATCATCTTTCCGCTGCTTGCAATTAGGCCCTTGATCTGATCCTCGCGGCGCGTGCTGCCAGCCAGCACCTTTTCCTCGGCACCGGGAAACATGTAGGGGTGGTTACTGATCTTCTTTAGCTCCATCATGATGTTGAGGAGCGAGTTCTTGTGTCCATTGGTGGCATCGCACAGCGCGGTGTAGTTGCGGGTGAGGATGTTTTTGTAGTAATCCAGCTGAACATCCGAGAGCTCGACTCGAATAATCTTCTCGGTTTTAGGAGGCAGATCAGATTCTACCGTCTCCTTGGTTCTTCGAAGGATGTAGGGGGCAATGGCCTTATGGAGATCTTGAAGCTTTTCCTGGGCATCAACGGCGGAGAGCGAGTCCAGGTCCTCATCAATGTTGACTTTCCCAGGATTGAGAAAGTCCAGCAGGGCGGACAGCTCAGCTAAATTATTTTGAATGGGTGTCCCGGTGATTAAAATCTTGCATGGGATGCCGAAGCTCACCAAACGGCCATACAGCTGTGATTCACGGTTTTTCAGACGATGTGCTTCATCCACAGCAAGCGACTGCCATTTGATGGACTGCAGGAACTGCCAGTCCTGGAGGATGAACTCATAGGAAGTGACCAGAACGTTGAACTTTGGCTTCTTTGGATTGCCGTCGACGAGGAGCTCGTGCTCACGAATGATACTTCGGGCGTCCTCGGGACCAAGGTAAACAACATAATTCAGGTCTGGGGACCAATTATTGAAGGTATCACACCATGCGGGAATGACACTAAGAGGAGCGACCACGAGCGAGGGGCCTTCTTGACGGCGAGCATTGCGCAGCCAGCTAAGGAATGAGACTGTCTGAACTGTTTTTCCCAGACCCATTTCATCGGCCAGAATAACATTGTTACCTCGGGTCCAATTGAGGCAAAGGAAGTTGAGACCCTTCAGCTGAAAGTTCCGCAGCTCGCCGAATTTGATGTAATCAGGCTGCTTCTCAAGCTTGGTCATCCTCGACCGAGTGTCAAGATTGGCCTCCTTACGATCTGATTGCCATGAGCGAGAGGCCCGGTCAAGGAACTGATCAATCTTGTCTTGGAACTGGGCGCTGATGTCGGAAGCGACCTCCCATGTGCACTCTTCGTAAGTCAGGCCTTTCCACTTCACAAAGTATTCATCGTCCTCGTCGCCGTCTCGAACAGCAACAACTCTTTCAACCTTGGTATAATCCTCGTACGCTTCTTCCTCTCGTTCGCGATCCAGGAAGAATTGCTCCTTGGTCTCTGGAGGAATATCATCGCCGAATCGAATGTCCAGCTCCTGGTCCACAAGTTTGCGGAAGTAATTTTCGACTCTGCGGAACCCACGAAGATTACGGAGCTCGTCAAGGGTCTCCCAACTATCGTGTAGATGTGACTTGCCCTTCCACTTAATGAAGTACTCAAAGTCGCTGCGGCTGGAGTCATACGCCAGCTCCAGGTCAGGTTTCAACCGGTGACGCATCACCTTCTCGATGGAGGGGGAATCGTCCACATAGTCTTCGACGTATTGGACACGAGTAAGGTCATCTTCATCGTCTTCGTCTTCGAAATCGCTTTCCTCGTAGGCACCTTGTTGGACGACCTGTGCGGCTCGACGGCTCGACCAGCGCTTTTCGGCGTACGCCAGCGTCGGTTGAGCCTCACGCTGCAAGCGAGCCTTCTTCTGTTGACTCTTGGCCCGAGCCCCGCCGTATGTGTCTGAATCGGAATCGGAGTCGTTCGTGGAAGCTCGTAAGGTTGGGGTACCGATCTTGGAAGCTAAAGGGCTCTGGTAAGCATGTTACTAGTAGAAAGGGGTCGAGCAATAAAGTCTACAGGCAAACTTACTAGGTCGGGACGTCTCAACACGTCGCCGTTTTGTATTGCGACGATTGACGGGAGTTACATCTGAGTCGGATTCTGACTCGACCTAGATATTCGTGTTAGTGACTGGAGTCAACATGAAAATTCGACGACGACGTACGATTTTGCGTTGTTCTCGGGGTCGCGTCTGCAAATTCCAGTCAGCAACCATAATCGCATGATGGTGAAAATTTTTCATGGCATACACTTCGCCGCAGACCATATAGCTCTGGGTTGGCTTTGATATACTCGTCCTCCTCGATAGGTACCTTGCGTTTTGAGGTTCTATTTGAGTCGGTAGAGCTCGCATGATCTTCCGGCGCGTCCTCGTTCTGGGATGGTGCGCTCTCTTCCATGTCAAAGTCGGCATCATCGGACGCGTTGTCTTCGCTTGATTGTTCGCTCTCTGACATATGGACATCGTCATTCGCGACGTTTGACTCTTCGTTCGCCTCGTCCGATGGCGACGGTGACGGTTGGTCCAGGGGAGGGTCGTCAAGTTCAGGTGAGTCATTATCGTCTAGGTGGCCGCCGGCATCGAAACTCGAGTCGATTCCATCATCAGGCGACAAGTGTCCATTGGAATGAGCCCCTAGGATAGGGGTGGACATCATGACGGCGTTGGCAGAGGCTGCCTACTAGAGACGCGACGACATTAGCAGGCGGTTCAAGGAGAAGGCGGTTCTGAATGAGGGATTAACGGTATGGGACGAGCCAAGCGACTCGGAAACATGCAAAACATGGCTATAAAATGCAACAGAAGATGCGAATAATCTACTTGTCGCATCCGGCGCGAGTTGTCGATGGCGAAGCTGACATTAATCCGATACCGCAATTGGGGGAACCAAGCGGCTACGGTGAGGAATACCAGGCCGGAAGCGCTTCGAGACAGCCGAGGAGAATCAAATCCATCAAAAACATGCACCAGAAGCCATATATATATATCTCGGAAGTCATGATCGCGACTTATACGGCCGGAGTCGAGACGGGATCGGCAGCGGTCGACCAGCGGACAGGACAGTGGGAAACAGGAGTAGGGGGAGAAAGATGAGGACAACTCACAACTCATTAATATATGACCTCCTTGTAACGAGCTGTAACTATAAGAAGTTGAAAGAACGTCGGGAGGAACTTGGCGGGATCGGAGGACAGACGGGGGGTCGGCGTGGTTGAGGTGTGAAGGAGACAGCGGGAATGTCACAAAATGCCCTGGTGGAGAGCAGGAAAGAATTGGATGGACGGGGTGAAGGTCCGAAAGCACGGGCGCGTTGGAAGAGAGTTTGGCTCTGATTGGCCAAATTGGTGACTATTGGTCACGTGATTTCACTTTTCAGTCCCTTGGGGTTTGGCAGCAGAGCAAATGAATGGCCTAAAATAAAATATGGGTACTCGTTATGCTGCTCGTGTTACCCAGGCAGGACCTGGTATCATGAACAAACCACCAGTTATAGGGTACTCGATGTTCCGTATAGACAATGCCATTTTGTTAGATAATCCGTCCATTATGCCGTCGACCAAAACGAACCCGTGATCGTTCCTATACGATATTTTATTAATTATTAAGGCCTACTATGTAAATAAGGCACGTTCCAGTGAATCAGCGCCTCGTGCCAAGGTCTGGGATTGTCGTCGTAGTCGTACCTGTAAGAATCGTATAAAGACCTTGGGTAAAGTAAGTACCAACCTGGAAGATAGAAAACACGACCCAATAAGACAAACATCGTGGTTCCTCTTCGTATGCTGCCCATTTCCTCTTTATCTTTTTTTCCGTTTATTTTATTCTCGTCTTTGCAGATATTTCATCTTCACTATAAGACTGATACATCCCCCCAATTATTTGCCTGACTTGCTTTATTTGGTTGCTCCAAGTGCAAACCTTGTCTATTCTTACTGTCTCAATCTTACAGGCTGACTGACAGGCGTACAATGAATGTACCTAGGTACCTAGGTAGGTCGTGCGCCACTGGGGGGATGCAGTCTCACATGCAGAAGTACCTACAAAGCAACAAAAGAAAGACAAACCCTGCATAAATATGCAGCTCAGTGATCTCCAACACAAGTGTGTTCGTTGCCTAGGTAGGTACCTATCCATTTATAGTGTAGTCGGTATGTATAGGTACCTGTCACACGTCCAACAACAAACGGTGCCAAATTGGTGATCTTGACCGCCGAACTGGCCCAAGACCTGTCCAAGGAGCCGAAGTACTTACTCCATCGTGTAATTGGGATGGTTCCTTGTTAGGCCACTCGTCTGCAAACCATCAAGAAACAGACCCCAAGCAACGGACGTCATACCCTAGGCGATAGTGCGCACAGGGACAGGGAGTACACTCTCGTGTCAGCCAGACGGCGAGATACATTATTGAAACTGATGCCCTAACACCATCACCATTCTAGGCCATCCCCCAGTGCCCACTGCCCTGCCCCGCCAAAGTGGACGATTCACAAGACAAGAAAAATTGATGACCACACACCAACTGGAAGACACTGACACCAGAGCAGACCCGAGCCTCCGCCACAACTCCCGCTCTTTCTTGTCGCAGGTGGGCTAGTTAAACTTCTTCGATTTCGACTTCGACTTCGACTTCGACTTCTTCCCTTTCTCCCTCCTCTTGCCTGCTGCAAGGAGCCTCGTCCAGCATTTTGCGTGCCCTCTGTCCTCCTCGCGCGCAAATTTCTCCAAGTCGCAACTTCCTGTGCTGGCAGACCAACTTCCTTTTGTCGTATTTCCACACTTGAAAATATCCAGAAAAAAAACCTACCCAAAACCCCACCTCACACTCTCGTTGGACGGCCTCGATTTTGTGCCCTCACCAGTCGCAAACATGTCGGACAAGCTCACACGGTATGTTCGGCCGGATATTGTCCAGCATGGAATATACGGACATCTCTACGATCAGTAACTGACTGAAATACTCCATAGTATCGCCATTGTCAATAGCGACAAGGTTCGTCTGCGTGCCCCCCTAGACATCATCGTCGACTTTGCCCCGCCATCAGACGCTGACCCCTCCCTCCTTAGTGTCGCCCTCGAAAATGTCGTCAAGAATGCAAAAAGTCTTGCCCCGTCGTTCGAAGCGGAAAACTCTGCATTGAAGTCGCTCCCTCCGACCGTCTGGCCTTCATCTCCGAGTCGCTTTGCATTGGTTGTGGTATCTGCCCAAAGAAGTGCCCCTTCGAGGCCATCACCATCATCAACCTGCCCACCAACCTTGAGAGTCAGGTCACCCATCGCTATGGTCCCAATAGTTTCAAGCTGCACCGTCTTCCAATGCCACGACCTGGCCAGGTTCTTGGTCTCGTCGGAACCAACGGTATTGGAAAGAGTACCGCCTTGAAGATTCTCAGTGGAAAGCTCAAGCCCAACTTGGGCCGCCATGACAACCCACCTGATTGGGAGGATGTCATCAAGTACTTCCGTGGTTCCGAGCTGCAAAGTACGTTATTCAAACCTTTTCAACTTCCCCGAGTTTCTTATTAACCGCCTCGCCAGACTACTTTACCAAGCTGCTCGAGGACGACCTCAAGGCCGTGGTCAAGCCTCAGTATGTGGACCAGATTCCCAAAGCAGTCCGCGGACCAAAGAAGAGCGTCCGATTCCTCATTGAGAGTCGTGCTAGCCTTGGAAACATGCAGGAGGTTGCCGACGTCCTCGAACTCAACCACATTATGGATCGAGACGTGAACCTGCTCTCCGGTGGTGAGCTGCAGCGATTTGCTATCGGTACCGTCTGTGTCCAGAAGGCCGACGTCTACATGTTTGACGAACCCTCTTCCTATCTCGATGTTAAGCAGCGTCTCAGTGCCGCTTCCGTGATTCGTTCTCTCCTACGTGACGATGACTACATCATCGTCGTTGAGCACGATTTGTCCGTTCTGGATTACCTCTCCGACTACATCTGCGTTCTTTACGGAAAGCCCGCCGTTTACGGTGTCGTCACCATGCCTTACTCTGTTCGTGAAGGCATCAACATCTTCCTCGACGGTCACATTCCCACCGAAAACCTGCGATTCCGTGACGAGTCCTTGACTTTCCGTATCGCCGAAGGTACCGATGACTTTGCTATTGACAAGTCCCGTGCTTTCAAGTATCCCAGGATGGAGAAGACTCTCGGCAATTTCAGTCTCAAGATTGATAGTGGCGAGTTCACCGACTCTGAGATTATTGTCATGATGGGTGAAAACGGTACCGGAAAGACTACTTTCTGTCGACTTCTGGCGGGTGCCCTCAAGCCCGATAGCAAGCAGTCTGTCCCTGAGATGCGAATCAGCATGAAGCCACAGACCATCACTCCCAAGTTCGATGGCACCGTCCGTCAGCTTTTCTTCAAGAAGATTAAGCAGGCCTTCCTGTCTCCTCAGTTCCAGACCGACGTTGTCAAGCCCCTGAAGCTTGATGACTTTATTGACCAGGAAGTGAAGAACCTGTCAGGTGGTGAATTGCAACGTGTTGCCATTGTCCTGTCCCTTGGTATCCCGGCTGATATTTACCTGATCGACGAACCTTCTGCCTACCTCGATTCTGAACAACGTATCATCGCCTCACGTGTCATTAAGCGATATATCATGCACTCCAAGAAGACTGCCTTCATCGTCGAGCACGATTTCATCATGGCCACTTATCTCGCCGACCGTGTCATTGTCTTTGATGGTCAGCCCGGTATCAATTCTCACGCCAACAAGCCCGAATCACTCCTCACTGGTTGCAACTCCTTCTTGAAGAACCTGGACGTCACCTTCCGTCGCGATCCCACCAACTTCCGACCTCGTATTAACAAGGCCGGCTCTCAGCTTGACCAAGAGCAAAAGCTGGGTGGAAACTACGTAAGTCATTTCTGATAATGTGCCTAAGGAACTTTTGCTGACGTGACTGCAATAGTTCTTCTTGGAAGAGGGCCCTGATGCTAAGAGCTGAGGGCGTCCATAAGGACACTTTCCCTCCCCGTATCGAGATTTATCCCGGCGTTTGGGGCGTTCAAAACGGAAAATCGCTCAAGGGGCGTAAGGGTGGGCACACCGGTATTTCAGGCATAGAGGAGTACAGCGCCGGCGAGGATGACGACCCAGAAGAATGACACCGGCGACGGCAGTATATCCCCTGTTGTCTGGTCCTACGAAGACATCGTTTGCCATATTTTGTGGTGTACTCGATTTATCTTCTTGCCATGTTTTGTTTGAATTCACGGTGCCATCTCCGGTACTGGATGGAGGATCTACCAACGTACAAAGTACGTGGGTGGCCCTCGCGAACGAGGTGGCTTCGTAGACTGAGGGACAACGGATCAAGTAGGATTGCTGCCGTCTTGCAAGTTTCCTACCTCGCGGGAATCAGTAGCACAAGCAACGGTAGTCAGTAACCGTCTGTTAGTTCACAATGCAATCACTGGATCGTCATATAAAAACTGAGCCTCAAGTGAAAGCCGCTCCAAACAAAGCGCGCATTTTCTATATAGTACTAGTTGGTCCTATCCCACGCAAGCATCCCGCTACAACCGACCTACGTATGAATTACAGGCAAGAGTCCAAGGGGGAAGAATGGGAAACATACTAGGCATTCGCCATCAAGAAAGTAGAAGGTCCGTTGCTGGATACGCGATCCACTGCCCTGTAACCGGGGCAGCCAATAGACTGACAACGACGCTGGAAGCCTGCAATCGAGAGTCATCTCGCCCACTGCCTGTCTGGAGGAGGATTGACAATGCCGTTGGGTACGTACTGAGGAAGCGCGCTGGTCGTATGACAAATCCTCCCGATCAAAGGCGCAGAGTCTGTCTAATCCTCCTCAATCTCGCCTTCTTCGCTGCCGGAATGGACGTCCTTGCCCGCAGGAGGAGCAACAGGGGGGGTTTTGGCGCGTGGGCGGACTTCGCGTGGTGGAGTGCGTTCTCGTGATCGTTCTCTTCGCACTCGCTTGTTGTTTATTAGCATTTATGGGAGCAAATACAGCGCATTGTAGGCCAGGGGGATGCTATCATACCTTGGAATCTCTAGAATCTCGACGAGAGTAGTCATCTTCATCATCAGGGCGTCGTCTTCGAGAACCTGATGGTCGTTCATCTCCATAGGGGAGCTCGTCATACGAACCTCGATCCATGCGTCGACGATACAGCCTCTCACGCTCATCCTCTCGATCTCTCCGTTCTCGCTCGTAATGGCCGTCATCATCTCGACGAGAGCGACTGTGTCGGTCATAATCGCGGTCACGATCACGCTCTCTGTCTCGCTCTCGGTCCCTGTCACGGTCACGTTCTCGATCGCGTTCTCGGTCGCGCTCCCGGCGTGGAGGTGGCGATGGGCGGCCGCGATCGGATCCTAGAAGGCCCTCTGCCATACTGGATTTGCGATGGTTGCGTTCGCGCTCGGCAATGGCCTTGCGCCGGTCGGCTTCGTACGCATCTGGCTCCGGGCTGCGGCTGCGTCGAGAGCTGCGCCCGGCGCTGCGATGAGACCTGTCGCCCCGAGATCTTTCTCTCTCGCGACGATGCAGATCTCGTTCAGTAGACACACGGTCGCGCCGTCTGTGGCTTCGGTCTGCCTCTTCGCCCTTCTCCCGGAGTCGTCGCATATGCTTGTCAAATGCACTTCGGCGAGCATCCTCGGAAGTGATGGCCTGAAACTCGTCTGATTTGAGAAGTCGAGGTCGTACCTTTTCATAAGTATCAGCGAGTGTGATTGGAGGCTCCAGGCGCTTCATGAGAGCCCGTAAATCATCAACAGCTCGGCGCTGCTGCCGCTCCGACACTCGATCATCCTCTCGCCTAGAAGAGCGCTTTTCGCGAAGCTGCAACGGCAATGTTAATGGTGGTGACCTGGATGAGAGTAGGGAAGCACATACTCGGTCAAAAATAATTTTGAGCACATCACGGTCAATGTTAGCAGTTCGTCGATCATCCTTCATGAGGGATAGGAACTCCTCAAAATCACTCGACGGAGTGAGCTCAAATCGCTTGTCCTGGAGTGGGTGTCAGATATGTAACTGAGATGGTAGGCAAGGGTATGACATACTTCAAGAACATCAATAACATCATTTCTGGGACCACGTAGGCCGCGTTCTTCTTCTTCAATGACATCCCAGAACAGTTCCTGAGGTGATGAGCCGCCCAGACCAGCCATGTTGGTATACCGGGGATCATTTTCGATGGTGGGCACCAGTTGAGACCATTTCGTTCCGGCGTTAATCTTGCCGCTTCGACGAAGTTCGCTAAGAAGGGAGCGGAAGGCATCACGGGCCTTGCGTTCTTTGCGGAACTTCTTGTTCTTCTCTTCCTGCTTTGTGTCGTTGAACTTGCGTTCAAGGGCCTTCATGTGATTTTGGAACGCAGTCAAGATGTCAAATTTGGTAAGGGTCTGGTACTTTTCATCGCTCTGAAAGGGTGGGGTAGATGAGATGATACCTTGCGCGTCAGACCAGCGCGTGTAGGGCTCGAGATTGAGCTTCGGGAGGAGATCAAGGAGGCCGTCCATGGCGTTCTTCCGAAGAGATGTCTGCTGTTCAGCATGTGCCTTCTTAAGACTGATGATATACTCCTCGAAAAGCTGGCGACGCTCTTCCTCATTGTTGGTAGACCGGAAGATGGTCTCGCCCTCAATCATGGGGCGAGCAGTCTTCCAGCGGGTGTAGTGGGTAATTTCGGGATGTCTCTTGAGCATAGTCTCGAAGTCAGCACGAAGCTTGGCAAGTCTTTCCTTGGCGCGCTCCTTGTCCTGGATGACCATGTCCTGGCAATACTTCTCGAAAGCGGCTCTGCGATCCTTGGGATCCTTAATAGCACGGAACTGAGGGTCTCGAGCTGTTGCTCGGATGGTCTGTTCCCAAGTCCACTCGGGCTGAATGCCGCTGCGCTTGAGAAGCTTGGCGAAAGCGGCCTCAGCCTCCTCGATAGTGGAATACTCGGGGTCGTTGCTGGCAGGAACGAAAGCCTGTGCCTTGGGGTCACTCCCATACGTCAGCTGTCGGGATTCGGGTAATACGTCGCGCTGGTCGCGGTGTTGATCGTAGGAGTTGGCATAGCTTGGGCCAGGGGTGAAGGGTGTCGTAGGCGCTGGTGTGACCGGGTCGCTTGTTGCGCCGAGGGCAGTCTTGTAAACATCGGGCATCTCCCATGAGCTCTGCTTTGTCTCAGTGTTATACCAGTACTTGCGACCTCCCTCGGCAGTATACTCCTTCCAGGGCTGATTGGCGAGTGCGCGCTGAGATGAAGAGTTAGCATTGCAAATCAGGGGGTGCTGTGGAGGAGCGCATTAAACTGACTTCTGCTGGAGTCATCATATCCTCGGGCTTGGTCCACTGCGTCGCCTTGGTAGCGGTATTGTAGTAATAGGCTCGTCCATCGGGCGTATGGTGCTCTTGCCAGGGCGAGGCTGGCTGGCCATATGGCGCTGGAGCGCCATAGCCATTCATCGTGACGAGGAGCGCGGGACGAAGCGGGGAAGAACTATAGGGAAAGAAAGGACCCTTACGACGCGCCCCAGATGGAAAGAATGCGCGCCCGGGGTTCGGGATGCGTTGAGGAGAATTATGGTGTTGAAGGGCGAAAGAGGGAAAGATGAGTCGCGAAGCTGCAAATACTGCTCCGTACCTTCCCCAGTGTTGAGATTTGTGAACTTTTGGGCGCACGGACCAACACTTGTGGCGGTTGCGGTTTCCCCTTATGCATCTAGCCGACCTGCCCTGAAAGAAGTCGACGGGACCAACTTGACCGACCACGTCTGCACTAACACAGAGCGCCTGTACTGTACCTGGACCACTTCGTCTCTTGCACTCCATACCAGCTGTAATTACTTGTTTGACCTCCTATTCGGGGACAATATCTACGGTTCATCTTGCAACTCGAGAGAAGAAGGAGGGATTCAAACTCCCAAATCAAAGCCCATTGGCTACCCCTTACTTCCTCAATGTCATCATAATTCTCGGCCCCTCATCATGTCACAGCTCGAGGCGTCTCTGGGGCCTGAGCCTTCGTCTCCGGAGCTCTACGCCGCCGAATTTGTCCCCAACGTCACGGCCGACTTTGCGGAGCAGTCTGAATTAACATATCTCGTTCCCTCAGACTCGAATCTGGATTTGGAATCCGCTTTCAAAGATGCTGAACCAGGAAAATCACTTCTATCAATAGACCAGCGCGAATCTGTCTTCTTTGGTTAGTCGTCACCGCCTTACTCTTCTACCTATCCATATTCATGTCTCCCATACAGCCCTCAAAATGCTCACCTTCTGTGAACCAGATGAAACGGTTGATGTGCTTCTTGTTTTAAAGACGCCTGGAGCAGATGAGGCTACGCTCAGATCCCACCTCAAGAGACTCGTCATCTCGGTCGAGGCACACATTGTAAACGGCTCCTCATCGGGGCGGGAAACCCCAGCCGCTTCAGATTCCATCTTTGCCGGCAACGTGGCTGATATTGAGAACCCTGTCATAATTGTTGACGGCACTTCTGGTGATGATGATAAAGAAACCGAGGATGAGAACGAGGGGGAGAATGAGAGTGAAAATGAGGATAAGGATGAGGCCGAGTCCAAGGGCGAAAACGAGAAAAAGTCCAGCCAGGTCATATACGCCGTCTGGAAACTGCCCGTCTTCTTGGCCCGTCCTCGAATCCGTCTCCATGGTCCCTCGGTTGTCATCTCCGCGTCTGCCACCTTGAAACCTGAGCTGTCCCTGGATTTCCCTTCTGTGGGAAGCGGCTACCTCCAGAGCGGAACGCCGATGGGTTATAATCTCCTCGAGTCCTTTGCTGTCGATGCGGCTCTGGCAGATATAAAGCCTCGCCTCTCCGCAACTCGAGTCTCCCGGGTTGCCCCCGTCACCCAACCGCAGGAGCTCGTTTTGCATATTCGCGCTCTGCAGAAACGGGAAATCAGGATATACCCCGTTGTCCATACGAGGATACGCTTCTCGCGGCCCAACACCTCGCCATCAAGTGCCGCCGTCATCGCCCTTCTCGAAGTGGACTTTACTTCCAACTTTGACTGCGAAGTCACGCTCGACAAGATTAAGCTATCGATACCAGACAGCGTTGTCGATAGCCTCAATGATGAGTCGGGCATTTCACTTCCTCTTTCATGTGTGTCTCACGATCACATCACCTTCCTCTATCGTATTGCTCCCAACGAGCTCGATGTAACGCCCAAGAATCCTACGAGGGACCTCGATATATCTATCTCTGCTACAGCTCATGTCATTCCTGATCGTTGCACACCTCACTTAACGATGCACTGGACGACAAACCTGGACTTCACCACCCCCGTCAATCCAGGATTTGGCCCAACCACCGGTGCCGGCATCCAACGAGCTCACCGTCCGTCTCAGCTCTCAATCACTGGCCAGGCCGTTCACCCCCTCATATCACCTTCGGTCATCCGTCCCGATGCGCTACCCGGGCTGGAAGCCGCCACCTCCAACACGGAGGCTAACCTGCCGGAGCTCGGCATCACCATGACCTTTACGGGACCTTCGCAGCCTGTCCACCCCGGCGACGTCTTCTCATGGACCGTTTACGTCGTCAATCGTACCGCCGAGAGCACTCATTTGGCTCCACGCAAGCTCGCCCTCATAGCTGTGCCACGACGGCGCCGGAATGAAGTCCGCATAACGCGACCACCATCCACTGGAGGCCGACGCCGCGGCGAGAAGGAGGTTAGCGACGCCGTCATCGATGAGAATGTCTTGCACGCCATGCACAAGAACTTTGCTGTCGAGCCGACCGAGGTCGTCTGCCTAAGCGCCGACACGCGAGTAGGACCTCTCGCCCCAGGGGCGTGTCATGTGGTTGAACTTCAATTCCTCGCGTTGCAGGAGGGAATAGTTGGTATGGAGGCCATTCGAGTCGTAGACTTGGGTTCACAGGAGCACGTCGACATTAGAGAACTGCCTACCATGATTGTAGAGCCAATAGCAGCATGAATACGATTTGGATTGCAAGTTTTCAATTCCATCATCTTCTTTTTGGGAACGATGCGTCATACTTTGAATGTCATTATCCATATACAAGTAGCTCTGCCACCATGTCAACGCCGCCTGATAATGCTGTACCTGCTTAGCTGTATCTATAATGCCCCCAATGCAAATGCCATTTAAATACCCAGTGGTCGTAGAGGAGAAAAAAGACGAAAAGAGAATCGTTACAGGTCATCCATGTCATCATCCCATCCCAGCTTCTGGTAAATCGAGAGTGGTTTTGCCGCTGGCGCATCTCGCCTTGCCGCGACATCATCAAACTCTCTCGCAGCACTCTTGATTGGCGTGGCAAATATGCCTTCTTCCTTTGGCGACGTAAACTCCGTGATTGTACGCTGTACTTTTACTGCACTACCAGGCACAATATTGTCATTGGACACGTTTCTTCTCTCCATCAGAGGTGACCAAGGTACTCGAGAAGGACCGTTGTCATCAAAGCGGTCGAGAAACTTCGACCCCTTCGTTGGCGTGCTGTCAATTCTATCCAACGCAGGTGATGCATTATTGCCGAATAAGTCAATATGACTCTCTCGTAGGCCAGTTGAGGGAACCCTGGAAGGGATACTGGAAGGAGGAATGATATCCTCATTGCCCAACAGGGCAACATCGGCTTTGGATTCAGATTTCGTGGCAAAAACATCCCTGAAGCGGTTATTGGTTGGTGTGGCTTTGACAATAGCTGTACCAAGTGAGCTTCGCGCTGGCTTCCTTGTTTCTATGCCAAATGTCAGTTGATTGCGATGGAAGGGTGTGGACTCGATCGACTTACTCTTCGCTGAAAGGCCAGTAAATGCACGGCGTTCTGAAGCGTCAACCAATTCCTTACTTACAACCTCTCGATGAGGTTTCCTCAGAGTAGAGATGGCTTCTTTTAACTCGGCATCGACAAGAGCCTGCTTGTTTGCCTTGGGGCCCTCTAAATTGGTCATGCTAGTACTTCGAGAGAGGGAAGGACCACTCCTCTTATTGGAAAGCTCAGTTTCGTTCTTGATGAGTCCCTTCAAAGCCGCAGGCTCGCTGCCCTCTCGCTTGAGTCCAGGCACAGACGTGGACGTGGCGGAGCGCATCAGGGCAATCATGTTGCTAGGCCCCCTTGAGACGCTTCGTCGATGCTGCTGCTCCGTTGACAAGGCTCTTTGAAGTGTCCTCTGTTGCTGGATAGGTCCGGGTCGTTTCGTAACTGCTCCAGGTTTCATCTCACGCTTGCTCGCTGACCGCTTCAGACTTTTTGATTTGGAAGGCTTCACAATAACTGGACCACCTAGTTTTCGATTGATCGAGTCACATTGCTCTGGAAGTCGCGCAGAGAAACTGCAAGCATGGTCAGAACCCTGGTGGCATAGGCGAAAGTGTGGATGAGAGACTTACAATGGGACAATAACATCGACGCAAAAGTCCTTCAGGGGCTCGGATGATGACTTTTTGAGTTGAGACTCTCCAGGCTGGCGAGTTATTTGCGAGTCCTCTAGCAAGAGCTGCTCATCAGAAACTGTGGATTGCCAGATAGTCAGACGATCTGCGTGGACATCGATGAGGACTGGAAGATTGTGCTTGTTTCGTTTCTTGATTGGTGGAGGCGCCAGAACTCCTTGCGACTCGGCCGCGCCCGGTAGCAGTGGGAGTTGGCTCTCTTCTGTTTCATCAGTGGTTTTCAGAGGAGTGAGTGCCATGATCTCAAGAATTAGAATCATCTGGAGCTGAGTTTCTCGAGTCCGGAGCATCGAGGCTAGTGACTTGATCTGTTGGGGTGGCACATTCGTCTCATCCTCTTTTAGATCAGGTTTGTTGGCGATCCACCACTTCTGAATATGGTCCTGCTCGTGAGGGTAAAGTCCGTCCTTGCCAATTTTCATCTTCTTGACTCGGCGCTTCCTCTTTCGCCCTTCATCAGAGCTGTCCACGACCGCCTTCATTTTGGCGATGACTTCAGGGATAGTGTCGCGATATTTCTTGTCAATTTGAATGGTTGTCAGGATAAGAGTCTTCAAGAAGTCAATTAGGTCACCCATGTCGAGATTGAATTCGAGGTCGAGGTTGAAAGCAGAACGGGCCCGGGACAGTGGCCCTTTCGCAAAGTAGGCCAGGGAACCCTGATTAGTTAGCTTTAGTTGACATTCATGTATACAGGGCACGAACCATAGATCTGTATAGAGCCTCGAAGTACTGAGTCCTGATATTCTCAAAAATGTCTTCAGCTGTTTTCTGAGGTGCAGGCTCGAGATTAGATGGCTCAGAATTGGCGATATACGGCTTGACATCTGGATTGGTCTTTACTTGAGTCTCGGGGACGTCTTCGTGCTTTAGATCAGGCGAGGGGAGGCGTGATTTGACCGAAACGGCAGTCCCAGCAGGTTCCTCGTGTTTGATAGACTCTTCAAAGGTTGACACGGACTGAGACCTGGCTCGCTTGCGAACAAGAGATTGGATAGCTTCAATCGCAGCTCTCTTCACCTTCTGGTCCTTGTGTAATTGAGGTGTCGTCAAAGCAGCAGGCAAACCGCGTCCTCTGGATTCGGGTCTCGAAATGGGGCGCAAGCGATCTTGGCAGGTAGCAATGGCATGAGCTGCGAGGGCATGGAGGTCGATCCAGGACGCTACTCGACACACGAGGTGAAGACCGTTATCCTGCCTCTCAAGGGCCCATACGTTGCGGCTGGACTCGTGCCGCGCAAGAAGAACAATTGGTACAGCGCCTAATCGACTTTCCAGATCCAAGATTTTGATATGGGACTCGTACATGCGACCGGGGGACAATTCAGATTCACTGGGTGAAAAATCTATACATGATAGAGAAAAATGCTTGCGAGGTAGAAGCATCAACGGTTGTAGGACGCGTGGTTGGACGTGGAGGTTCGGAGGGTGCAGCTATTCGGTGAAGCATTGTGTGAGCATCACAATGCAGACATGAGGTACTTGATATTAGGATCCGGAAGAAAAGAAAACCCACCTTGAGAGCAATGGACGGCTTGAGCAAATGGTCCATTGCAACAGAATCCGACCTCTTTCTCTTGCGTCCATCAGACGGAGGGGCCGCAGACTGAGCACCATCATCGCGATTCAAGCTGCCATCTGAGCTTGGCGTCAAGATCCTCGACTGCGGACGCGACGCGTCGGTGCCATGTACGGCGGGGGAGGACATGGAAACGACAAGAGCGTCTTTCACCACATAGCATTCTCAAGATGAGGGATAAGATGGCTTGGATGTATCAGGTACTTGCGAGTAGAATATGCAGCGGGGATCGAACATAGGCATAAGCGATTTTTGGGTTACTGTTGTTGTAAAGTGGCCTGTGAGGTTTGTGGACTTTTGGTGTAAAGTGGTTTTCCCCAAATTGCCAGACGACGCGTGAAGTGGGCACACAAACGCACAGAGGGGAGTTTAGGGGAGCAGGGAGCTCCTTCCAAGGCGTTTACCTGCTGCGTTAGCCAGTGACGTACGGGCGTTTAGCGTTTGCGGGTACCTACGTTCTTTCCATTCCGGGGCCAGGACGTCACCAAGTCGCGTGTGCTATTCACCGAAACCGCGCGCTCTCTCCAAACGGACTAGCGTGGCTCTCCAAGGCACGATTAGTCAATTAAACCAGATCTACAGCCCTTGGCAAAAGTACGAGATTCTCCCTGCAAACGCGAACACACGACACCTTCAGTGACTCAATTGGAGAGGGATGATGAAACACTGACGCCTAATTACCTTCTGCAGTGACTCGTGCGGTGCTCGGTATTTGCCGTCAATGGATCACCCTTTTTCTTGCCCAGGCATGGCTCTGCCTCTCCTGCACACGACGATCGGGGCTGATCAACCGGACGACCGAAGACTTGCAGGCGCCGTCTTCTGCTCTGATCCAAAATTGACGTCAAGTCGCGTACACAATGTTTCTCGGTTGGCCTAGCTAGCCTGTGCTCGCTTCTATGGCGGGGTAACAGCTATCGTGGTTCCAATCTCTGAGCCAGGACAGACTAATGAGGACAAAGCCTTGGACACTTGTGCTGCTTGGAGAGAGTGGCCTGAGGATGACAACGCTCACTTTGGAGTCAAGGCAATTTAAGCCTCCCTCCAGCTCAGCAGTTCGTATCGGCCATTTTTTAACTTTGACGTTCAGGTGCAGACCAGAATAGGAAGACACCATTCCATCTTCTTTGTCCTTTACTCCGGTCCTGGCCGTGGAACATTCAGGCAAAGGCAATCGTCCAGAACGAACCCATCCGGATAGTCGCGTAGGTGCTATTGCTTGTCTACGTCCAAGTAGGACGTAGTCCCAGTGAATCGGCTCAGATTAGGCGGTGTTCAGCTGGGTCCTGTGCAGCCACACTCCCACCAACAGCCGTACCTAATGCACAGCATCCATGAAGGTATCCCACCTAGTTAGCACCCTCACCCAGTACGGTACCGTACTTTACTGTAGCACAACACACTACAGAAAGCAGACTTGCTGTGCCGTATGTACGAGGTGATTACTCCGCACAAAGCGATCTACTGCACGTACAACTCAGCAGAGCCACCAGCTCGAGCTGAGCTGAAGCAGGAGGGGGGCGCAGAGCAGCTGCAAGCCTGCAAATCCGGAGGACCGTTGTAACCGTCAACCGTCAGCCCCAAAGCATAACCAATGGCCCCCGCTACCGACCGTTTCGTGGTGGCTAGCTTTCTGGGCAATTCTTTCGTACATGATGACGCTTGTGGAAATACTCGGGAAGGGTAGAGGGGGAAGGGCAAAGGAGGGCGACGGTTATCTCGTTTACATGGGGGTCGAGCAAGAGCTGAAAATGGTGATGCGCAGATCGGTGCGAGAGACAGGGATGGAGAAATCGAAGTAACCTGCAGCAATGTATCTCGTTGTACCACACATCATTTCCCAATCTACGATCCGCCTCGTTGGTAGCACGTCTAAATCTTGTCGGGATGTCGGTAGCTGCCTCCCTAGCAAGGACATCCTTGGTTGTTAGGGGACGATCCCAACAAAGACTGGGCCATACCAAAGCAGATGCTTGCTTTGGTCAACATGCGCTCATCGGTCCCTCTCTTTGGTGCCTCTTGGTGCCTCTTGGTGCAGTAAAGCGCCTCCGTTTCGTCCCTCTTTCGTCGACTGCAGCTTCAACGCCCAATTGCATTCACAACGGGAAGTGCACTCTCATAAAGCATAGTGCTGGCCGCTTATTGCCTTTCTCCGCATCGCAGAGACGCAAAAGCGGCAATGTGGGGCCCGGAACTTCTGGGGTCCGGCCATTTCGGACGGGCCCGCTCGGATCTCCGTGTAAGAAATCTCCATTTTCCTCTTTACCTTACCGCCCGCGTTCCATGTGTGCGAGGAGAACCACCTTACAACGCACTAGCTCAGAGGGAGAAATACGGAGCAAGTCTGCTTCTGGACTGCAACCCAACCGGTTTGACTTTCTTTTTGGCTTTTCCTGCCTGTCGGGGGCCATGGGCTTGTGCGTGGCGCATTGGATGCCGGCTGTTCATTGGAAGGAAAATTTCTTCCATGGCTGCACTCCTCATCTCAACCCCCTATGCCCCCTTCGGGATCGTCCAACTGATAAACTCGCAAAGGAAACATGAAAGCCTACTTCGTACTTGGTACACTGTTTTCGGGGGCTTTTGACTTTGAAGAACCTTGTCCGAAACACCCGTCCAATCTCACTCCTCCCACCATCTTCCTTGCTCCCCCATCCCCCCCTCTCTTCGGAGCGCTTTCAGAGCTGATCGCCTGGCGTCCTCGGCTGCACTACACCCCTTCCAATGACTTCACTATACCGAGTAGATTCACACACAAGTCAGGTCCCGCACACATCCTTTCTTCATTTGCTCTTTTTCTTGTCATGAAATGGTCTTCTATGCTTTCTTCCCTTCATCCTGCTAACCGCATGTAGTTCGCAATGCCAAGACTGCCGTCAACGGCCTCAAAACCCAAGCTTGAAAATACAGAAGCCTCTTTTCCCACCTTGCTCCTAGCACCAAACCGTCCTAAGCAAATCGAGACTTGCCATTTCGTGTACCTTGGCCGTTTTGTCCACCCGTGGTCCGTTCAAATGCCCTGCCCAAAGCGCCGATACAATCCATCATTACATTAGGGTATGACTGTGTTCATTCGTGAGATAATAAAACAAAAAGAAATTCAAATATTCAGCTGGCTTGCGCAAGGCAGTGAGCGTCGATGTTTGTCCGTATTGTACAGTGTTGAGAGAGTTGGTCGAGCCAGGTTTTGGCTCCAGGCCGGAGCCATCACCACACAAGAGGTGAGGGCTATTTCTCCACGAGGGTGAAGCTTGATGGTGTCATGTTCATGAATTGAACTTGTTGGCGGTGGGTTTGGCCTGGAGAGGATTTGGCTGAGGTTGAAGCGTCGGACCAGTTATATTCGGCATTGCCTCCCGAGTATCCAAAATAGTTGGGGCCCATCTGAGGTGTGTACGAAGGTGTCTGAGGTTGACTAGAGCAGTTGTTGGTAACGTAGTTTGGGACGTTGTTGGACATGCCGGGAATCTCAAAGTCCCTTGGGAAGCCACCAAGCCCAGGGGTCACGAGGGGTTCATCAGAGGCTGGTCCGTCATAGGCTGAGTTTAGGGCAAACATGTTCTCCATAACACCAGGAGTTGTTGGTGGCGTTCTGAGGGTAGGGTCCTGGATAACCACTATATCGGATGAGACCTTTTGGCTGGAAGTTACGATAGGTGTGTTTGGTGTAGGTGGCGCGATGGTTGCGGTGGTTGCTGTGAAGCTAGGTGATCGGTTGAGCTGAAAAAGAGCGTCTGGGTTGCGATCAAAGAAGGGGCTGCGAGGAGTTCCTGATGATTTGCAAATTCGAACGGTGCCAGTTGCCGAGGCGACACGACGCATCGAAGTACCGACTTCCGCCCTTCTTCCCATATCTATTCCAGTCCTAGGGCCAGAGGCCGAGTAGCTGCGAGAGGCGCTGATGGCCAGGTGGGGAGGACGGCGGTTTCGGCGGGAAGCGATATCCATGGATCCAGGAGACTTGAGGAACCCTTGCATGTCGTTGTCGGCAGACATATTGCCTTCGTCAAAGTCCGATTCACTGTATTGGGAATAGGAATCTTGTGCAGAGCTGGGAGACAATCCAGCTGTTCCCGAAAAGCAATGTTGAGTCAAAGAGGGTGTGGCCTCGCCATCTCCGTCAGGCACAACCAATTGGGGATACTGGTTGAAGTGAGGGAAGGACAGGTCCGCGTCTTGGACCTGAGTGATGTCAGGCGCTGGAATGAAATCGTTCGTTGTTATATAGTCCTTGGCACCAATGGAGTCAAAAGAGAGGGCACGATCGGGCGTGGCGTGAGCCGAAAGGCCAGGAGAAGAGCAAACATCGGACTGGCTAGTCTCACTGTCGTGCTCTGGGGTTGCGAGATCCACGGAAAGGCTCGAATCCGTGGTTTGCCTCTTCATGGATGGTCGGCGAGTGTTTGGAAAAGGTGCACTGGACACCACCCGGTCGATATAGCGATCATCATCAGACTGGAGGCCACCTTGGGCAGCAGCCTGGTCCTTCTCCTGCTTTTGGCGAGCAGCGTATTCACGGATGTTCTTCTCCTTCTTCTCCCGCGCACGACGGTTCTGGAACCAGTTCTGTAAGCCAGTTAGTGACCATACCGTCAATCATTAAGCACGAAGGTACATACGTTGATGCGGGCATTATCTACTCTCATTTGCTCAGCAAGAGCCTTCTTTGTGCTGCTGTTGGGCTTGTGGTTCTTTTGGAACTCTGCCTCAAGAACCTCGACTTCCTCCTTGGATAGGCGAGGCTTGGACTCGGTTGTTCGAGCCATCTGCTGATGGTGAACCAAGTGGCTCTGTTGCGCATTATATAACTCCATTGACTCTGGCAGATATGCGGCGTAGCTGGAGACTTGGTTGTACCCAGAAAAGCTGCTGGGTGCGCCACTGTATGCCCAGCTGGGCCATTGGGACTGTGAGTAGGAACCCATGTTGTTCATTGTATATTTCAAAGCTCTTCAAGGACGGGAGACAGAACGGTACTGGACTCGAGTTGGCGTGATCGGTACGATAGTGTGCCGGAGGAAACAAAAGCAGTTGCAGGGTGTGCGTTGGGTATCGAAGGTCCAGCAATCGAGCAGCTAACCTTTGGAGTGGCAGGTAATGAATGACTTGGTGAGGGGAGTGCAGGTGTGAATGATAAGAAGATGTGGAATGCCGAAGGTAATGGCTTTGCTTGGGATGGGGGATCCGGTCGTCTTTTGAACAATACCGAGGAGCTCAAGGTAACTTCAAGGAAGCGAGAAGGGTGCGATGGTTGTGAGACAAAACTCACTCGAGGGTCTGCCCTCCAAGATGAGGTCAACGAAGGAGGTCTTAAACGAGGAGGGAAGAGTAGTGATGAGCCAGGTAAGAGGGGTGTGAGAGGGTAAAAGAAGGAAAAACATGTACGGAATACGCAGCCTTGGGAGCACCGGCAGTCGTCTGGCCCCGTCATGACGGGCCTGTAAGATGGCGTGTGGGTTTCGCACCCGACTGAGTGAGCGAACTGGGGTGACGGAGAGGAAGGAGGAAGAGCATTCAGGCCCGCCCCTGGATCCCTGAATCCCTGGATCCCATCCTTGGGCGTAGCCGGAGGAGGAGATCACATCCATCAAGGGCGTCCGGGTACCCACAAGCCCACCAGAACAACAGAGCTTCCACAGGCGCCCCGACTTGTGAGGCACACAGACAATCGTCTCGAGAGACACGGCCAGGTACCCACGAATGTGGGAGACAGCGGAGGCGCCCTCGACAGGTACCTGGCGCGACTTGGGGCTAAGTTCCAACTGCTCATCCCTGCCTCTAGCCCTTGCCAGGGCTTGGGCTTGGCTACTTCACCCCTTTCGTCCTCACCCCCCCACACCCGTCAACAAGGCTACGCGAAGCTTTTCACCGGCCGGGGGACACCCCCGGGGTACAGGGGACGCAGCACCTCACACGAAGTTTGGCCTGTGCTGCGTCGTGGCGGCGCCTTGGCCACCAAGCCCAAGACTGAAGATGCTAGGTACAAGGTTCCCTCCTTCGGAGCAGCGAATGTAGTTTCTGGGTTGCCAGGATGAGGGCTGCCAGCTTCACGGTACTAGGACCCAGGTATCCGTGCTGTTTGCCGCAATAACTAGGGATTAGGATATCACTGGGTCAGGTCCGGAGGGATAGTGGATTGTATGCTTATTGAGGGAGATGATGCAGCAAATTGTGCCTAGTTCGAAGGGTTACCGGTAACGCAGGACGTCGGGTTGGCAGGGCCTGAATCCAGGGCGGCGAATGCAGGAAATCCAGCTGCTCAACGTATCCAAGGCCATCATCCACTCCGGTGCCAATCTGACCATCGATTGTGTTGCCAGCGTATTCCGAGCAGAGGGAGAGGGGGTGACGCTAAGCACGTACACGCTACAGTTCAGTCGCCAAAGCTGCAGCTGGAGACCAAGTCACGATGAGATCAAAGGGCAGCTGAAGCAGGGGGGGAGAAACCCATCTGCAGTGTAACTTCAATCTGGGTGCCGAGGCTGCGGAAAGCAGCATGATAGGTGAACGACGGCAGTTCACAGCACCGTAAGGGACGGAACTCCGTGTGTACGGGGGAAACCTGGAAAGCATGATGCCGCTGATACGGCGCTGGGCGCTGCTGTGTGAGGTACAACGTCCAGGTAGGTGGTGGGATGAATGAATGATGGACACAGGTCGATTAGGCGGTCCCCAGGAGGTTGGCCGACACTCAAAGCCGACCTAGCGGAGCACTTCCGGCGGTTGCACGGCGCGCAAAGCTGTCCACGGGCAGGGAAGGTGCAAATCTGAGTCGTCACCCAGCAGCTTCCCGGGGGAAGGAGGGTTTCTGGCGCTGTGATCACTGAGCATGCCCCACTGAACTCGGATCATGGGCATCTCGACTCGACACCCATGCGCGCATCTAGGCCATTCGCTTCACCTGGACAGAGTTTGGCAGCTCAGCTCAAGAAACATTCTACACCCGTCTTCGCAGCAGGATCTTGACGCAGAAACGGAGGAAATCCCGGCTCCCCAGCGATGCAGCGGCAACAGCACAAGCACAAGCACGCAGTTATCGTGCAAATGGGTGGTGGACCATGTCCGGTTGCTCATCAGCCATCTCAAGAACGGGATCCAACGGCACGAACTTACCCACCAAAGTACCTAGGTACTGTGCCTTGCCTGCCTGGTAAACTTAGGTAGGTGGTGCTGCAGCTAGGCAGGTGCTTTGGGTGATTCAGGTGCTTCTCACCTTGCTGCTTCCCTCTGAGATGACTGAGAGCCCTATTCCGGCAGGAATAGCCTGCTATGAACTGCCCAGAGTATGTCTTGCTCTTACTCGTTCCCCTGCCTTACCAAAACCACTGGTTAATCCTTCATTCCTGTTTTGTCCACTTCGCTACGGTATCCCAACTGACACTCATCGTATTATCGCCCCTTGATCGGCCATGGTCCAAGCCAGTATTCGTCTGTGATCCGTACCGTCATGATGATTTCACTCAGCTGCTCTCTCCTCCCTCTGTCTGCAGTTACGAACTCGCCCTACTGTACCTACCTCTGTCTCAAGCTTGGACCTTGACGCACAGCTGACGGAGGAGCACCTGCGGTTGTGCAGCACTAATTCCCGGTGTCCTCATCGTGTGTTTACACCAACAGCATGGCACCATGATGTATCCATCTGTGCGCTTTTCAGATCCTTCTTCCTCTTGGCTGTCAATCTTCGCGACTGGTCTCGGACGTAACATGCTTCATGGGTTTGGGGGCCATGCGACAACGAGCTGGAAGCTAAGCGTCTAGACTAGTCCACGGGTGCTTCCCACGCTCTTGGATCTGGTGGATTCAATGGGCACCTCAACAAGTTATCTCGGTCTCTCGTTGTCGGCCATTGCTTGATGGCCATGTGAAATCAATGCATGTCTACATGTCTGTCTGTCTGTCTGTCTGACCGATGAGCAAGGTTCTCGTGGGCTCCGACATGATAACTGGCTTGCTGGCTTACTGGAGAAGAGACAGGATACGACGAGCCAGAACGGCCCATTGCAGGCACCAGAGATGAGATGGGCGAGCATGTGTAGGAGCCAATGGCTCAATGTCCGATACCCTGGTCATCTAGCTCACTGAGTTGGCCGCCAGCATTTCGCTCTTTCGACAAGCTATGTGCCATTGAGGCGACAAATTCGGCAGCCTCCTGCCCCTGCCCGCCCACGCACAGCTCTTCGATCCGACACCCAAAAAGCTCTCCAGCTCTACCCGATTACCGCTTTCGGAAAGCACAGCGCCGGCCCCACCTTGGATTGTGGTCGTTTCCGGTGACCCGCCTCGATTGAGTCCAAAGTGATGGTGGCCTGCTCACCAAAACCGTCGCTTAACCCATGCAATTGATTCGCATGCTGCAGAACACAGCACTCTTTTGAGTCTTGATTATACACAAGCGATGGGTGGTGAACACAACTCAACCAATCAGTTGTGCCCAGAACGTCCCAATGATTGCGACTGCATGGCGGACTTCGCCTTGTATGACCCGCAATCTGGCCATGATTCTCTCCTCCAGATGAGTTACAACATCCAGGGATACGACCCCAGGACAGCGCCAATATGAACAGAGTTGCAAGCCCGGCGCGTCGACATCCATCACCCGCACGAATGTGCGATGAAGTTTTCTCAGCTTAACATTTCTAAGCCAGCAGTCAGGATCTTGCCTGGCGAGTCGTCGGTCTCGCATGCAATTGTTACACACCCACCTACAAAGGATTGGCGTTGGAGGAGACCTGCTCAGTTCTCATGGACCCTCCATTATGCAGGGTACAGCCTTGTACGGAGTCACTAGCCTCTCTCCCCAGCACCCAGGTTGTCAATCCGGACAAGCCTTCCGGGTAATTTCAGGAGTTACTTCAGATTTCCGAGATGTAGTGAACCCAGTGAACCAGCATGCTGGAACCGGGAAAGGGCTCTTAGTCAAGCCTCTTACGGAGTAAACAAGCCGTCCCTTCGATACCGATCGTGGCTCACCCGTCAAACCGCCAGCTACGATACCCGATTTGGGAACGATGAGCATACCTACATGTAAGCAACAGCAGGTACAATCCCCCGGCCCAACTCGTGGCCACACAGAGCACGTTGAAGAGGCACAACATTGGCGACTCTCGCAGAATCCGCGGCGTTCATAGTCAAGACATCACTCGCTAAAGTGAACCAGCAAGACTGAGCACCATTGTTTTCATTCGCAATGTCACCTGCTGACAAATGGCCACAACGAGTTGCTTAGCTTGGTGGGTGCCATTGAAGAGTCAGAATACTCCGTAGGACTCAAACGCGCTGGATGACATGGATATAGGTATAAGCTCAAACCTCAGAATACCAGCTTAATGAAAGTCGTTTTTTTTCTCGCCGCGAGAAGGGGTTTTCACGAACGCCTCTTAGCTTTGCCGAGATTCTCTGCCAGCAGATGCAGTTTCAAATTCGCGTGTCACTGAAATCCTCACGCCCTTCGCACTATTCAGCAGTCTTTTGGCAATGAGATCCGGCACCGAGGGTGCAAAGCATCACAACCAGGGCTCACGGTCCACAACTTGGCCTTGGATGTATGTACGTCGGCCTAGTTGCAACGCGGGCAGAATCCACATCTCAGGTACCGGGTGGGGTTGCAAGACGACGAACTCACGGAGTGCCCGAAGAAAGAACGGTCTCGACTGGCACGCAGACCCTCACAGGTGCGAGAGGACGCACGTCCGCTTATGGCGGCTTTAATGGGAACAACTTGTCCGTTTCCAGCATCGTGGTCCAGCATCTTCGCCTGTAATTGCTGAATCAACGTTAGCTGGGCCTCACATTGCTTGTTGGTTTCCCGACACCCAATTGTCTGGGATACGGAGTCGTATGCGTGAGCATGCGTACCCATTTTGAGTGGTGTCTTTAAGATGTGCGTTATACCGCGGGAGGAAGCGCCGGACAATTGTGCAAGTACAGGGTTCAGAAGCTTGTACGCTTTCGGCACATTTCAGAGGAAGCTGGACGGTCGCCATTCAAGCAAAATCCCTTGAGCCGATTTGTTATGCTGCGAGGCTGTTCCAGCTCTCTGGAGATCGACAGTTAGCTATGGACCCTGATTGCCCAAGTCCCTTCTCAACGGGTGCGATTTCACTGACAAGTTTCTCGGATGTGTGCGTGCTCCGGGGAAAAGGGCGGGGAAGATCTTGTCGATCAGTTCGGCCACAGCGTCCAAGGTGCGGCTCTGGACCGTCGAAAAAAGCGAACAGCCATGGAGGGGACCCAAAGCAGCCGTGCCGACTCTCGGTCCCGGCCGTTGGATCCTCAAACAGGAAACTCGTTGCTCACAACAGGACGAAACATGGCCTCGTACAGCAAGGGAACGGAGTTGCCATCACCTGCTCGTCCCAATTGAGGTGCCTGTTCCGTTGCGCCATCTCTCGTAAGCCCTTCAATGCATGCTTCAGCGCAGCTGGGCTTGGCTTTGCACCGCCCATTGCATGTGTAGCTGCATGCATCTTGAGGTATGGGCGGGTCCTAACATTGTTCTTGAGAAATCGTGTGGGTGGTGATTCGTATGCACTTTACATTTTAGCACCCACGATTGACCACAAGCCAGAAGTCTACGGATCACAACCGTCGGCCGTTAAGTTACTGTTGGGCTCCTCTCTGGGACTGAGCTCCGGTGGAGATGCGGCGGCGTCGGACCATGGGCCCTTCTGAGCAGATGATACGGAATACCCAACAAGCAGCATGGAGGCAACAATTCCCATCGCGGTCCATTTCCCACGCTGCTGTGCACACCCCATGGAAGATTTTTTGAGCTTTAACTTCACGATTTTCGAGGCCGTTGTCAAGCCCACCCGTCTCTCATCGCAGACAACGCTAACAAATTTCGAATCTTGGCGCATCTTTCGTTCATCATTGGCCAGATTCGAAGACAAACAGACCAAGAGCTTAGATTCAATCAGGAAAGGCTGGTCGATTCTCCATGCGTGTCACTCGAAAACCGCCCGGGTGCAGTAACACGTCCTCCTGCATAGCAACCTGGAAATCTTGCATCGGCGCAGGTAGCAGGCTACGTGAAAGATTTCACAACAGAAAGGTCTTTGTCATTCATTATGGCACGAGTATACTTCATTGAACAACCAAAACCCTGAATGTCGGGCTGTTTTTGCTATGGCACATGGCGAAATCTGTGTAGCCGCCCAAACGGGAATGGGGTAAGATTCAAAAGATACTAGTTACCACTGTCCTGGGAAGTTTGCTAGGTCAAGGTCACTTACATGCTGCTCCATGTCTAATAAAGGTTCGCGAGCTCATCAATGACAGGCTGTTGGAGGCAGGATAGACGCATAGCCCAATGGCACATGGTGCTGTAGCTGGCTTGAACTCGGTCTACAAAGCATGTGCCAGATGCGCTTTGGCCGACCCCCCTCACCACAACACGGGTAATGGCTCGGCCATAGGTCCAGCGCACATGCTCACCGTCACTGGGCAAGCATGCCTAGTCCGAAAGGTGTGGTTCTGTCAATCGCACCTGAGTCCGGCCGGCAAGAGGTCGGGTGGTATGACTAGGAAAAGTGCAGATACAGGGACACTACAGCAAGACGCATCATGCGTGCGTATAACCATGAGGAAAAGTGAAGCCATCTCGTCTCAGGGATCCAGCGACGCTGGACCAGGTGTCGGCTGGACCGTTGGAAAGCAGAGAATGGATAGGTTGAGTACTCCGACACGTTGACGAATTCAGGCGCCTTACCACACAACCATGCTCTCAGCTCAGGTTAAACTCGAGCGCGTTGCCTAATCCGGTGGCGATTGGGGACGCCAGATGGGTCTTTACCAGGTTAACAAAGTACGATTCTGCGAGAACCGGGCAGGGAACTGGGGTACCCAGCGACAAGTGGCTGGGGATGTACATACTTGTATCCTTTTTCAAGGATCAAGGATTGTGCGGAGGTGGTCAAGGCGTTGCCTGGAAAACAAAAATGGCTTAAAGGAGACGACGGGGGAGCGTTGCGTTTCTCGACTCGTCGAGCAAGGGCCAAAGACGGATCCATCTCACACGTGGCCGTCCAGGCTGGGAGCTGGCGCTAAAAGCCAGCGAGTCTCCAGGACACCGGCCCGCGCTGTGCGGAGGTGACATGGAGGTTCCTTCACCGCAGACAAGAGGTTCTGGGCATGCTTCATTGGGAGGCTTTGCTTGCCAAAGAGGAAGTACCAGTGCAGATCGCTGACGGAACGGGCCTCGACCCTTTTTGTTCGATACGAGGAACCAGGACCAGACTCAGATCTCGGGGGCCAGACTCTGAATATCATTCGGAATCTGAGGATTTTACTTTTTTCCCTCTAATTGACTTCTTCGCCTCCCGCCGCGATACCTCGGCTGGGGTCTGGAGCCCCGAGTTAGGCGAGACTTTGTAGGGGACAAGACTCTAAAACGATCGGCCGCCGGAATACGCCCAGAACGAGGAAATTCTACGATTACTATACAATGTACCCAGGTACTTGCATCCGTACTTGGTGCACATCAACGGGCATCACGCAAATCGCAAGCATCCACTGAGAAAGGACAAGCTCTTCGGTCGGCGGAGTCGGCCCGGACGGGGCTTACATCCATCTGGTCAGGAGTCTTTCCAGACCCATTTGGCCTGACCGTTTTCCGCAAGCGAACGAACGGTGAGAGAGTCAAGATTGTCGGTCGATGAACCTTCCATGGTGTTTCTCCTTTGCCCCTCAGCAAACCCCTCTTGGTCCCTTGTTTCTCTCGGAGGACCCCTTTTTCACTCCCATCACTAATTTATCGTGTATCTCGGCGTGCAGTGCCTTATGGATTGACACGCAACCGAGAAGACCGAGACCGCTCCTGAAACACAAAGCAACGGCCATGTTCACTCAGACACCGGCTCGTTACCGGGTGGGTTAGGACAGCGCGAATCTTTGGCCCTGAAGTCTGTCAACGTTCCGAAGTGGGCGACTGTAGCTGGTCAGGCCTGACTCGCCGTTTGCTGTCACCTCGTTCCTGGGCCAATCAGCGGCTTGGACTGGGGATGACGCCTATGTTGACCGTTCATTTCTTCATGTGCTCTGAGTTGTTCTCTTGTTGGAGGGAGTGTCATAGTGTGGCTTTCAGCCAAGCCAAGGCCTCACTTGGATCCAAAGGTTGGCTACGAAGCACAGATACAGTGTTCTCCTTGACTAAGCATATTGTTTGTTGAGGCGGAAAGGCCACGCGGGCAAATCTCCAGGCCACGCGATGGTAAAATTTGCATGCATGAGATTGGGCGCAGTTGCAATTACGATGATTTCTTTTTTTGCTCCCCTCTCATTTCAAATATTTTCGTTTTTTTTTTATCTTCCTTGACTTTGTTAGGTATTATTAACGCTCCTCACCTCTCATTGGCACATGACTTCGGCCTACATACGAAGTACGTATTTACCTTACCTGGCACCTGTTTACCTAGGTATTCTACGGGACTCGATATCAGTAGTGCACAGTAAGGTGTACTCCGTACTCCGTACTCCGGACGAAGAGAGGACGCTTGTCAACAAAGCACGCCACATCCCGGGTCAGGTCCGTGCCTGTATCAGTGCCGTACCGTGCAATGACAGGCTGCTAGGCCAGCAATTGATCATATTCCCCAAGTCCGACAGCGGTTTGTGGGAGCAGCCATGGGCGTGAGCTTTGAGTGTGGAGATAAGCTACCGCATACTGTACTCCGTAAGGCAGCGAAAGACGGGATTCTAGAGGCCATTCTAGACTGCTTTGGGACTTTCTTTCCCTGACATTCTCATTGGCCCTCTCCTTTATTTTTTCCTCCTTTTGCTATCGGTGTTTTGGATTTGCTTTGTTTCACGCTTGTCGAGGAGATGCGATCATGGGGGGCTGCAAGAATAAGGAGGTCCAGAGAAACAAGAAGGGGGACACGCACGCTGGCGGCGTGGGCTACACCACGGCGCTATACTACCAAGCTATGTACAAACACAGCGCCATGACACGCGCGATGTTGAGGCGGCGGTGATGAGACGGAGATGCAGATGCAGCCGGCAAAGCCCCAACAGCTACACCACGGTATAGCGAGGCTTGGAGGCGTCCCTTCAGGCACGACGGCGGGGGGGCGACGGGACCCCAATCTCCCTAGCAGCAGCCCTCCGCCAGCCACCTTCGCGGGCAACACTACAAAACGGGAATCAACTGCGGATTACTTACTGCTTCTGTCGGGAGTATCTTGGGTCGACCTCTGCTAATGATCCAACAGTCCTACAGCCATATGTGGCGTTGGTGTCAAGGCGCTGTTTTAGCCTCTTCCTGCACCCTCGCGTTGGATTGATTGATGTACTATACCAGTCAAACATCTGTCAATCTCCTACACTTACTCAACCAACGTCTCGAGACAGCGGAGTTTCTCTCACCCTTCCTGCTCCTCTTTCCCCCTCAGAGTTGATAATGCCTCTCTGCGCAGTATTCGGGCTCCGTACCATCTGCCGGTACCTCTGCCTTCGGGACGTGGGGACACGGCAGGTTGATGCTCCGAATGATACATACCTACCATTGTAGGGAGGAGGGTGGTTGACTTACGTGGTAGGTAGGTTGGGCGTCCGCCGAAGATGTTACACCAAGCAACACCATCATGTTCATGCTGCCTCCCGCTCGCCCCCTACGTATGTGGCATGTAACCGGGTCCGTCCCTGACAGCAATTCATCGGGTATGCCCGATATTGTGGGAGGCATTGGCGGTTACCATGCATAAGGTACGGATCTAGTGTTCCCGTTTTCCCCGCGAGAAACATAGGCGCCTATCATGACCCCAACAGCTGCTTGTCTATTCGTCGACTCAACGACGTCGGGCAGCTCAATCACACATAAACTCTGGATACACGGTATGCTCCCAGATGCAATGTAGGTTGTTGACTGATTCCTGCTCCCTTCATGACCTACGCGCGCGCGACACCTACGGGCGGCAACGGGAAGACCAAAGCTAGAACAAGCTGGCCTCTGGCTATCTCGAACTATCCATAAGTCTCCGTATGGAGGTGTGAACTGCTCTCGGTGCCAACGCTTTCTGGGCGAGTCCTCCGTTGCCGACTCGGCGCCTTTTTCTCCCCTTTCACTTCCTCGTGATACAAAGTTGTCGCGACCGACGGAGCCGTGATATCGGCTCACTTTTCGCGTACCCGACCCGCCCCTTTGCCCTTTGCCCTTGGCCCTTGGCCCTTACAGAACGGGGGCATCTGTCGTCGAGGTTAACCAGCAGTAGCTTTGCGAAACGGTGGCGCCCTCTCACGACTCGTAAGTCCGAACGGGGCCTTGCATTCGCTTCTGGCTCTGACGCCACCAGAGAAGAAGCCCCTAATCCGCCAAATATGCGGATTGCGTTGCCCTCGAGAGACGGCGTCGCTTTGCTGCGGCGGCGGCGTGCACCGGAGGGCTCGTAGCCCGCAGCCACGGTTCCGGGAAATGGTGTCTGTGCCACCACCCTGGGAGAACATCTCCGCCTTTTCTTCTTATTTTATTGTTGTCATCTTACTGTCATTGCAGTTGCACCAATGCAGTGCTGCACTGCTGCACTACGAGGTACACATCCCGACCCTGCGGTTGCTCCGGTCAAAGTTGGCTGTCTATGGTGTTGCGGGTGACTTGTGCGACGACCATGTCAAGTACATGCAATTACACATTCCCCGATGCCGTGTCAGTAAGTGAGGGATGACCCTGTGGTATCATACATACATGAGTCCTAGTCGAATCGAGATGAAGAGTTTCTATTTTCATCACATCCGGCAAAGTATGAAGCACAACTTTGGTACATAGGAGTTGCAACCCCAGCCGTGACTCTCGCCTCACAGGTCGTCCTTGGTGATACCAGGGGTGAGTGCATGCCATGAACCAAGAGCGCCGTCTTGCTTGCTTCCCCTTTGCACCAAGTATTCCAGCTGGGAGCACCCGCAGACATCAACAGAAACATCATGACGGGGTCTCCAAAGCAAGTAAGCAAGATAGATATTAAGGGTTTGTGCATCCCAAAGAAAAAGCCCGGTGTCAGGAATCAGAAAAAGCAAAGTCCACGATTGTGAATGTCCAGCCGCCTCTGGTATCGTTTCCCTGCATGGCATGTCATGTTCTCTCTGCGCTACGTCTTATTCCCGAATTCTCCGATCAAGTCTTTTCTGCTTTGGCTTTCATTTTACCTTGCTTCCTTGATGCAAATTCGTGGTCCCCCACGGTCCAGTAGAATGCTCGGAAGGGAGGGCTGACGAATAGAAAAGGCTCCGAGTGCGCGCATACGGAGTGCCAGGGGACTGATGGGCGGACGTGCCACGAGAAGGGGCGGGACCGCGTTGGCTTGCACCGGCCGCCTCTGCCCACTGTCTCCTTTTTTCGCGTGCTCGAGGAAAGGCGACGCAGAGGACTGTGAAGGCGTCGGCGGGGAAGTCCCGTAAGCCAACCGGCTGCCGAGACACCGGGATTCAGGCTACGGTCCGGCTTGGACCATGAAAAAGTGAGAAGAAAACAAAAGGGAGGTGGTCTGTCCTCTCGAATTTGCCTGTCAGTGTCACTGACAGAGGGGCCCGGAGGAGAAAGAGAATAAGTGCGACGCGCCGAACATGCAGTAGCTCGTTTCTCGTCTCCTCCTCCAGCTTCTCTTTTTCCTGACTTGCCCCATTCTGATGCCTGAAGGAGGATGGTAAGACAATGAGGTGAGGGGAAAGGGGGGGGGTTTCAGTCAGTAAGGGGGCGTGGGTGAGGAGGTCCGAGAAACCTGCATGTCTCACTCGCGAGGCGTAGCGCAACCGCCAGAAACACGAGGGAAGACAATATGCTACCGAGAAGCCCTGCGCGCCGGCAGCCTGTTTCTCTCTTTGTCGTAATATCCGAGACTTTGGTGAGCGAGCGAGCGAGATGGTCCTCCTGTCTCTGAAGGGAGAGGGAGGGAGGAGGGGGGGCGTCGTGCTTCCTTTTCCTTCTCGTGGTGGAGATTGGACCCGTGGTGTTGCGTATCACGGCTACATGGACTTGAAGATCTACCAATTCATTTGTCTTGTCATCTTGTGGTCAAGCTGAGGGTTGGACCAGGCAGCCAATGTTCCGGCGGACGGACCTGTCTCCCTTGGTACCGGTTGTCGACTGGCCCTGTGAGACGAGGGCACCTTCATCGGTCTCAGCCGGCGCGTCTTCAACGTATCTTTACTCTTGCTGATGAGAACGTGTTCCGTGTTCGTGAGCCGTGAGCCGTGAACCGTGAGCCGCGAACCGTGATCGCCATGGTGTTTGCGGGATGAGCGTGCCCGCAGGGAGACTGCATCCAGGGGGATGGATTGAAGTGGACTCTATCAATGTCCCTTGCAAAGGGGAGATGCACATGTTCAATCTTTTTTGGTTCTTTTTCCAAGTTTCCGGAATGCCATATTCCACCATTCTTCCGTCTATTGAGCCATCATCAGGTCAGTTCTCTACTTTCGTCTCCCTCACGTTTCATCACTCAGACTCCTTCTATAGATGATGTTACCCTTGATGTCATCTACGAGTCTCCTTTTTTAGTTCCCTACTGCCGAAGGGCATTCGACAGCTCGATCGTCACCTTGCCTCCCTCGCTGCGCACCACCTTGACGGACTCGAGATCACGCACTATCCAGTCAGGCTCGGCGGCAGCGACCTGCTCGACGGTGTGGCTCGTCACCAGACCCAGGACCTTGCAACCGGCCGCCCTGCCGGCGCGTATTCCCGCGGGACTGTCCTCAAGGACGAGCACTTGATCTCCGTCGCCGGCGAGACCAATGCGCTCGCGGCCGATGAGGTAACACGCCGGGTCCGGCTTTCCCTGCTCGACGGACTCGCCTGTGATGAGGCGATCCGGTGAGGGCTCGGGCAGGGAGCGGGCCTTGAGCCAGCCGGTGACGAGGGGCACGCTGCCCGAGGTAACAATGGCCCAGGGGCTCGAGGCGGCGATGACGGCGTCGAGCAGGGTGCGGGCTCCCGGGATCTCGACGGACATGTGGCCGTAATTCTTGGGAAGGATGCCTTCCATGTGGCGGACGACTATAACATGTCAGAGCGGACATTGCCATGTCGTTCACGGTGGTTGAGACGGTATGTCCAATATCAGGGGTGATGTGCAACTTACATTCCCAGTTGGCCTTTTCCGGGGCCAGAATCCCGAGAACGTCTATGCTCCGACGGCCGTGAGAGGTCTCGAGGATGACGGCCGGGTCAATGCCAATCTCATTACCGATTCTGCGAGTTTCTTGTGTTAGTCGTTGGGTCATGCTTTTCTCTCCCTGCGTTTCCCACGGGTGATAATTACGCTTCCCAGTGCTTGACGACGGCATCTGTCGAGTCGATGATGGTGCCATCCATGTCAAAGAGGAAGCCGTCAAAGGTGAGCTGCTGCTTGGGCAGACTGAAGTCGGGTAACGAGCCCATTGTGTCGTGTATTTGTGAGTGTGTACGGCTATAGTATCGGTGATGTAGCAACTCTCGTGTCTTCTCTTGGGGCGGGGTTGAGAATTGTAGTGCAAGGAGAGGGGTTGCGAGATTTCCGGCTCGGTCAATCGGTTGAGTCTGGTTGTCACTTGACGAGAAATAAGTTGATGAGTCACTTTGCGAGATGTGACGCCTTACGAATATTACTCCCGTGTTAAAAACATGGCGTTCTGCACCGTGGGCCGTTCTCGCAGTTCGAGTGGCAGTTGAATTTCGTACATGTAGTCAATGTCTCCAATGGGTACCTCCGAATGCTCCGAGTGCGGTGAGGGCGGTATTCCCACGATGGGTTAGACCGCAATAGGGTAGGTTTGTCCGGAGTACCTAAGTCCTAAGTCAGAGGTGTATCTTTACAAAGCCAGCTTGGATTAAATATCGATATTCGCTTTCCCATCAAGATGTGCAGATCTGTTGAATCGAGCCAGGGTTTAGGTTTAGCTTGGTCGTCTTGAATTATCCTTGTTCCTTGCATTGTTAGTCGGTTCTTCCAGAGCCATTGATGCTGCGCCGTTCCGCGAATTCCGCACCTCGTTGTTGCACATCGCAATTTGATCTCTGCTTGCCATGATAAGTCTGCGATTTGGATTGAGATCTGCAGCCCTGCATCAACGGTCGCTTAAACTTAGCTTTGGATGTTCAATGACGTTTTTCAAGCTGATAAGGACCTTTGCTTAGCCTTATTTTTGCTCTGTACCTGGATACAGGGATGTTTGTCAAAGTGCCGTCTTGTGCACTGCGTCTCGCCCGCCAGATGGCTCGCTACCCTATACGAAGGACAGGTCCACAGAGCAACAGCCACCAGCGAACCTCATTGGCAGACTGACAGCTAACAACGACCAAAACCCCACGATATTCGGACAGACGAAAGCCTTGCCCCCACCGCGGAAGGCCCCTCGTTTCCCCGGAAGCAGTCGAAAGTGACGGCTGACTGCGGTCGACCAACCCGTCTAAGTGACGTGCCACTGCTTTTTGAAAGGGCTCGCCGAGGATGACCTGAGCTGACGTCGGTAACAACAAAAGACTTCCTCTCCTCTTTCACGCACACAGGTCAGAACCATGGGCTCGCAGATTGGCGATCGAGACCTGACCGTCCTCGTGACGGGCTTTGGCGTACGTTGATCTTCCCCCTCCATCCTGGTCTCCCGCTCCGAGTCGAGCCAACGACGGTCACGCAAGATGGTAACACAAGCTACTCTTGCAACACGGCGTGCGTTGCGCGTAGATGACAGCATCCAGGGCTTACAGAGCAAAAAAAAGCCAACGTCTGCTAACCAGAAAAATAGCCCTTTCGAGAGCAGTACCCCGTCAACCCGTCGTGGGAAATCGCCAGCGAACTGCCGACCTTTCTGCCCACGCTGCGAGCCAAGGACCCCCAGTCCAGATATGCCGTCAAGTTACCCCTGGTGCGCATCCTCGTGCACCCCGAGCCGATCCGGGTCAACTACAAGGCTGTCCGGGAGCTGGTCCCCTCGCTCTGGGACACGTACAAGGGTCGCAAGGTCGACATTGTCGTGCACATTGGCATGGCGGGCCCGCGGCCGTTTTACTGCATCGAGTCCAAGGCGCACCGTGACGGGTACGTGCACGAGGACGTCGACGGCGAGAAGCCGGACGAGGAGGAGGAGCATAAGCCGGGGAGCGACTGGATCTGGAGGGGGCTGCCCGAGGAGATTGGGACGGATTTGGACACTGAGGATATATTGAAGCGGTGGCAGGAGTACAGCTCGGTTGGTGGCATCCCTTGACGAAACAACGAAGAGAGCCCTGAATTGCTGACCATGACACACACACACATACAGAAGGACATGGACCTGCGCATCTCGGACGACCCGGGGAGATACCTGTGCGACTTCATCTACTACTCGAGCCTGGCGCACCTCTACAAGCAGCAGCGGCCGCGCAAGGTCATCTTCCTGCACGTGCCCGCCGACGCATCGAATAGGAATATCGAGCAGGGACGGGAGCTGGCCATCAACCTGATCCGGTCGATTGCGGAGAGCGAGGTGAGCAAGAAGAGGGCGCAAGAGGGGCAGTCATGAGAGGGTGAGTGGCGCGTGGGCATCCTGATATGAGATGAGCAGGAAGACGGACGAATGCTATAGCAAGTTTTGGCAAGAGGGAAACCAAGGTGATAATTGTGCGTGTTTTATAGAGACTTGTGTCTTTGTTGTGTTTTGGTGGGAGTGGCTTAGACAAGACGTGGGAGTTGGATCTTGCACGGAGGATACGAAGAGCCCTTTCCAGCGATGGCGATGGAATTGCTTTAGCAATGATTGTTTCCGAGCGTCAGAATCGAATGTGTTTCCTGCACAAGATACCTGGTTATCGTCAACCTGTAGAAGTAGCTCGGGGGGGTTATGAGTGTTATCGGCGACCACTTCCGGGCATAACTTAAGCAAAGGGTATCGGAGATACACAGATATTGCCCGCGTGGCTCTGACGAAGCAAGCGGTGTCGTCTGCTGCAAGCTGGGCGGTGTTGGCTCTTGCTCATGTCTAGTCATCAGCTGCCATGATATCACATCACAGCAGTGCGGCAGTGCGACAGTGCGCCATTAGGTTTTGTTATCCATCCTTGCCACCTCATCATGCACGGCAGGAGACTACGAGAGTGCGCCATTGGCCTTCGCTCCCGCCTTCAACGGAGCCAAATCCTTCAAATTCACCTGACCTTCCAAGCCTCGTCTTTTCACTGCGAGAGTGCGCCGTTGGTCTCTCCCTTCGTCAGATCCAAATCTTTTAAATCGATCCAAAATCCCCCTCTATTTAGACGGTGTGTCACTGCGTCATTCACCTTCGCAGAGAACTTCAAGCAAAACAAGCATCCATCACAGCAACCAAATGAGCCAGGATCCGACAAGAAAGAGGCGCCGCCTTAATTATGAGAAATGCCACCAATGTCGGAAGGCCAAGAAAAAAGTATGTGTCGTCAATTCCCCCAGGAAGACCAGCTTACACCTCATCTTTTCTAGTGTACGCCTATCAACAGGCAATGGCCTCTCCAGAAATGCGACCGGTGTAGAATAGAGGAACTTGAGTGTTCGGAAAACCAGCGGGCTGCGGGAACTTGCTCACGGCCTGGTCCTATTATTAACAATGAGGTAGCAAGTACAGACAACATTTCAAAAATTCACAACTTGTATGCTCGTAACGTTCCACTTGATATGCTCTATGGCTGATAATTATCAGGTCGCTGAGAGTCACCCGGGTTAAACAGCTGAAGCTCTATGCCAACTCTGCCCGTAACATTATCAACGCAGCAAGGGAATTATTCGAACTATGTGCCACGCCAGAACTGGTAGAGGGTATCCTTAGCAAGATTGCCACAGAAGAAAATTCAGTGATTTCCGATATCGTTTCGTATTGGGATGAATTCCCTTCCTCTGGATATCCTTCTTCCGCTCTCTCCTCCCTGGCTGATTCGCCTGCCACGGAGGACTCGTGTCTGAAACCTTCAGTCTTGAGAGACTTCGTTGTCCGGGCACAGACCAGTGGCGATCTTGGCTCAGCGCTCAGAATGCAACAATTACTGGTTATTGAGGACCTACGTTCCTTCTCCTACTCCGACTTCTCCTTATCTTCTAAGGTGCGGAAATATCGGGAGATTCACGACGCAAGTATAGATCGCTTAAAGACCGACCCAGATCTTAAGATCTTTCCGTTAAACAACATTCTACTACTAGCGAAGGCGAGAGCATTCACATCTCTAGAAACATTAGTTTCAGGTCTACAACACCCTATCGGGCAGAGAGACATACTGGGACGGTCTCTATTGCATGTGGCTCTTGAATCTGGTGTTGGGCAAAGGAAGGGTTTACCCCATTTTTTCAGCAAGTCTGCAACTATCCCTGATGCTTTCGGTCAATCGCCTCTCCATATCGCGTGCTCTGGCAGCCTCTATACGGCCGCCAAGCAGCTGGTCGAAGAAGGCGCGGATATCGAGTTCAAAGACAGCTGGGACAAGACGCCACTGGCGTGGGCGGCAGCCGGAGGGCACGAGGTTATTGTAAAGCTACTACTCGACAACCACGCCGATGTTAACGCTCAAGATCAGGATGGTACGCCGCTATGCTGGGCGGCCAAGAACGGGCACAAGGCAATTGCTCAGCTGCTGCTCGACAACCACGCTAATATTGATACTCAAGATCAGTATGATACGCCGCTACGCTTGGCAGCCGGGAACGGGCACATGGCAATTGTGAAGCTGCTCCTCGAAAAGAGCGACAACGTCGACTTAAGCGATGGCGAACAAGTGCTATATGAGGCAGCTGAAGACGGAAATGAGGATCTTGTGAAGCTCCTACTTGAAAAGGGTGTTGATGCTAACTTATCGGATGATCCCTACGATATGCCGATGCCGCTGTTGCCTGCAGCTGCGAATGGAGATACGGGCGTTGTGAAGCTGCTGCTTGAAAAGGGCGCCGATGTTCATCTGGAGAATGAGGACGGCGAGACGCCGCTGTCGTGTGCACCTGATATGAAGTCGCTGTGGAGCTACCGTGTAAATGACGATGTTAAATGAAAGGATAAAGATAGCTAGATGCTATTATTTCTATTATACTTTTACTCTCTCTAGAGCTATGCTACTAAGGCTGTAATTATTAAGTATTATCTCTCTTGCAGGATCGGGATGCCCGAACATGATAACTGATTATATGATATCCGTAATATGTACTCTGATGATTTGTCTGATGCCATTGCCGGATCAAACGGACATGTTTCGGCGTCCATTTCGGATTATCTAAACTGTTGTAATGGTAGAAGTATGGAAAGTTCCTAGTGCTTCTTTTTTGCTCTGAATATCAACCCCACACTTGAAAAGCTGCTACTCCCACTCAACCTCAACTCACTCCCATCTCTATCCCAGCTCTAACACTCAAACGCAACAGACTCAATAACCATTCCTTCTCCCGAAGAAAAAAGACACATAGACTCTACAATGTGCAGAAAGGCTCCCTGCGGCACCTGCAGTACGTCTCCCATCCAAGCCCTCTCTAGATTTCAGATACGGTACTGACTAGCCAACCCCCAGACAAGACGTCCTGGATGGGCTGCGGCCAGCACATCCAGACGGTCTTTGCGAGCGTCCCCGAGGAGGAGCGGTGCACCTGCGAGCCCAAGGTTGACGTTGGCGGGACGGCTTATCCTCCCATGGCTGGCACGGGCAAGTGAGAGTGGTGCCTGTGGCTACGGAGGGACTTGCTTTATGATGGGTTTGGTATGAATTTTATGACGTGGATGTTTTTGTGTGCTAGGGGTTGAGATGGGTGTCGTTAAGGCTTTTCAGATGGTTGCAACGTTGGGGAGTGGGAATGCTGTACTGAATGCGTGGCTGTGGGGGGATAGAGGAGATTAGGGGATACAAGGCGTTGCTTAGATGACGTATATTCATGCATTCTTTTGATAGATCAACTCGAGGCGGCTATAGAAACGTAGACACGTGACAGAGATTATCAACAGATGGTGAGTCTTTGGCATCGTATCCCAACTTTCCACCAAGGACTCGTCAAACTATCACCCACGAATAGTTAAACATGGGTATAACCGCGTTGTACAAGTCGATGATGGTCATACCCAGCAATACCTTCACCATACAATAACCATCCAACTGCCCCCCCTACCCGTCTGCTGTCTACCGCCTCCTCGCCCCCCCACCAGCGCCCGCATCACCCCTCTCCGCCAGGCTGACCACCTCCTGGATGCCCGCCGCCTCCTGCTCCTCCTCGAGCGCGGTAATCTCCTCGCGCGCGTCCCACCACTTCTCCTCGCTGAGCTCAAACGCCTTGGTCTTGATCTCCTTGATGGTCATCGACTCGGGCTGGATGCCCTTCCACCGGAGGCTGGTCATGAGTATCTCCTGCCACTCGGCCGAGGTGCGCACGAAGAACTCTCGTCGGGACTCAAAGGGCTGGGATGACGTGTTAGTATGGCCGCTGTGTTCGGCGGGAGAGAAAAAGACTTACTCGGGGCTGTGGAAGACCGTCATCCACGCTTGTGGCGGTTGTTTCCGTTTCATCATCTTCAGACGTCTTTGATTCTGCCTCTGACGACTCGGACGAAGCCTCGGACATTTCATCCTGCTTCTTCTTCCGCTTGCTGGGGGTGTAAAGCTCGCGAGAAATCTCTTCCTCTTCTTCCTCATCCTCTTCATCTTCCTCATCGTCCTCCTCTTCATCGTCGTCTTCGTCTTCGGATTCCTGTAATGCTGTGTCAGAAAAGGGACTATATTAGGCCTGTTGTAACTTACTATCCAGTCTTCCACAGGTCTTGTATAAATCTCCTTGCACCCATCGAGTTTGCCCAAGTCAACCGCGTAGAGATCGTCAAATGTAAACTCTCGATCTCCCTTCTCAAAGGTGCCGCCGTACACGTAGAGCACATCGTCCTGGATGGCTAATTGAGCGTTAAACCTGACGTGAGGGAGCTCCATAGAAATAGGCATCTCCTTGGTAGGATTTTCTTCCACCGGTTCGTCATTCTTTTTCTCGAGCTCAATGTCATCGAGATTCTCGAGCGAGGCACCAGTCTCGAGTGCCGCCAGTTGCTTCAGGAGCTCTTCCTCGTTTGCCTGGGCACGTCCTCGGCGGTTGACTCGCTGTTCAGGGGCATTCTTCTTTTGTTGACGAGGTTTCCTCAAAGCCAACGGCATGAACCGATTTCGCTCAATGTTCCAGGCATACAGCTGGTTAAAGAACTCGCTGTCTATGCCCTCCTCGTTCTCCTCAACATCGTGCACACCACCAAACAGGATTCCTCGACCCTTGTGCCAAGCCATGGTTGCACCCGCACGTGTGGGATTCGGGGCATTCGCAGGCTTCTTCCTCTTCTCCCAACGCACCGTCGGAGGTGTGTTTGGGTTGGCGTCGGCTGGGGGCTGGATCATCCTGAGGAAGAAGCAGTCTTCGTGCAATTTGGGGAGAAGCACATTCCTCTGAGCACCGCCAGATCCCTTGCCACCTTTGGATTTAACCTGGACTGTCGACTTGACACGAGAGTAACCTCCGTAAAGAACAGCACCCTGCTCGTGCGGCAGCAGGGTGAAGGATGAGCGGGCATCTGGCTTCAGCTGGGCAGAGGGCAACTGCGGAGAAAACCACACATAGTTGACCGTGTCAAAGACCCATAGGTCAGCCAGATACTTGGTTGAGTTTGAGGTATCCTGAAAGCCGCCAAATAGAATAATGTATTGCTTCCAGTACGTCATGCGATGGCCGCTGCGAGCAGACGGGCTCTTGTCCTTGCCCTTGACCTCAATCTTGGTCCATTCCCTCGTGGCAGGCTCCAGCCGCCAAAAGTCAGAGTAGTGATGGAAAGTGCCCTGCTTGGGAGATGAGAATTCGCCTCCAAACAAGTAGACGTGGTTCGGGTTTCCGGCTCTGGTCCAGGCATGGCCAGATCGAGGCAGAGGCGCATTCGGAGAGGTGACGCAGCGCCACTCGTCACGGCTGATGTTGTAAATGTTGAGATCGTTGTAGAACTGAGCCAGAGAACCATTAAAGTACTCGCCCCCAAAGAGTAGTAGACTGTTGCTATCGTGCGGCGAGGCCATCAGGGTAGAGGCAGCGCGAGGCCTTGGCGGGGCATCGCACACTGTCTCGGTGATCTTGAGGAACTGCTCCTGCTGGCGACGATACTCTTCGAGGACCTCATCGAGATCGACGTCTTCGGCATCGCTTCCTTCGACCTTGGCGGCCTTGCTCTTTGCTTTCTTGTCTCCCTTTGAGGCCTGCTTGGCTGCCTTCTCAGCCTATAGCGGGGGTGCAACTGTTGCTTAGCCAGACATCATAATTGAGGGGCAGCTCATGTCATGATCACGGCAAAACCTCTGGAGGGGCAATGAACTTACCTTTCTCGCCTTTTTAGCATCGGCATTCTTTTTCTTGTCCTTTGCCATGATTACAGGCAGCAACCTGGACTTTTATTTCCAGTTCCCGTGACTCTCGAAATTGTTTACTACGTGGTGGAAAAATCCTGCGGGTGGATGGAGTCATTTGGAGCCTTTCATCAAGTGAAAATTCAAGCATCTTCTGCACAGTGCATATGGGGAGCCCGTTCACTGTATAAATATTCTATCCATGTATTTGGAGTAATATCTGTCTGGGTAGTAATGGATTGATAAAATACCCATAATATTTCTTTCAAGAAGTGAATAAAGAAACATGGCTGGCTTTGTCTCACTGTTCCTCACGACACTTTACCAATCTCCTCTCGTCTTCCATCTGCTGCATCATGGTAACCCCTGCAAACAAGTCCGTCCATTTACTCACTCCGAGCCATCTGAATCATCTTCACGATTTACATCTTTCCCGGTCGGTGCAGGCAAATAAGCTACCATGGCCTTGCTCGCACCCTCCATGCAGTACTGGACAACCTCAATCTTCTGTCCTGAAGGCACCAGCCTCGCAATCTGTCGGATGTCGCTCGTTCGCGGCAAGAAGAGAGCATGGTCCAGCTTCTGGTAAGCCTTGTGCAAGTCTCCGAGATTATACGGCTGCATGTTGTATAGGTCGAAAACCTCGTCTGTGCGGTATCCTGGGCCACCCCAAGGCGGACTCGCAAAGATTATGGTCGTATCCAAGTCTAACCTGAGATCCGGATGCAGCTCATGTGGCCGGTTCACCAGCTTGTCCATGTACTCGAAACTGTCGCCATGCACCCACGTGATGGTCTCTGGCTCCACGCCGTAGACTTCTGCATTGTGCTGGGCGCAGGCAAGCGTGGAGGCATCACGCTCGATGGAGATGACACGACTCCATCGGTTGGAAAGGGCAAAGGCGATGCTGTTTCCGCCAGCACCACCAAAGACATCGATGAGAACGCGCTTCTTCTCGTTAGACCCGCAAAGATCAATCGCAACTTGGCTAGAAATCCGTTAGTAGTTGGCACGCCTGGAGATAGGGAGGCTACTTGCTGTGCGACGGGCTCTGGAGTTACTCCAAACCAGGCATCATCGGTCATGTAGATACCATCATCATAGAGTGAAAAGATGGAATATCGTTGAGCAAAGTACCTGTTTTCTCATTTGTTAGTGAGACTGCTTACGAGATAAACACAAACATAAACAAACTTGCTTTTGGATATCCCATGGTACCTCGTGTTTGCCCTCGTAATGATGGCAATCGTCGTTCAGAGGTAGTCTCGGAGCGGGTTTCATCGAGTATTCTGTTGATTCTGAAGAGAGGACCGACCCCAAGCTTCCCATGGCCGCGACCTGATATAAAATAGAACTATAATGAGCACGAGCTCATAGCTGATAAATTATGTTGAATACCTATTGTATGAGTAATAAAGAGATGAATGGTTCCTTCTGTTGATGAAATCTAGGTATCTCAGGTAGGTCAAGGCGAGGACGAGGCTGAGAACCAGTTCCACAATTTACCGGCATTGCCCCACAATTCGACCTCCAAGGGAGCTGCAAGGCTGTCATGGCTTAGTGACAGCTTGCCCAGGCCACGCAGCTCCCTTCCAGCCCGTCTTCTGATCCAAGACAACTTCGCAGTGCCGCAACCCATGTTTCGTACCTCACCCACAGCTTGAGACCACGCAACAGAGTACCAGCGCGCCACCATAGGCGTCGAGTTCATCGATCATGTTCAATGCGCTGAACCGCTTCATCTCCCGCCTCGACGGCGATGCCCCGCAGCAGAGGCAACAGGAAAGGGGCAGCTATGGCTTCCAGGTCCTGAGGAACACCAACATGGACCTTGCCGTTGAACCGTGGTTTGACTTTATTGTTGGAATCAATGGCAGGCCCATTGTACGTTCTGAAAATCACTTCAAGCGCTGCAAGACCATCCACTGAACTCGTCATCAGGACAACCCGGATCCAGCTCTCTTTTCGCAGGAGGTCAAGAACTGCGCTGGCGGTACAGTCACTCTGGGACTATGGAACGCAAAGGTCTCTAAATCTACGAATGCATGCGTTACCAATCACCTCGCTGACCACCATCGCAGGGCCAAAAAACCAGAGAAATTCATGTCCCCGTCCCAGCAGATACCGCATCCCTCGGCCTCTCCCTCCAGTACTCCCCGCTCTCCCTCGCCGCCAACATTTGGCACGTTCTCGACGTCCCCGCAAACTCCCCCGCCGATGTGGCCGGTCTCCTCCCATACAGCGACTACATCCTGGGAAGCCCTGAGGGACCTCTGTACGGCGAAGGCGGCCTGGGCGAGTTGGTGGAGGACTTTATCGGTCGCCCGATGCGGCTGTACGTCTACAACAACGAATACAATGTCACGAGAGAAGTCACCATTCAGCCAAGCCGGGACTGGGGTGGACAAGGAGCGCTGGGCTGCGTCCTTGGCTACGGCGCTCTACATCGATTGCCAGCTCCCCTGAGCGAGCCGGTGGACGCCCCCGGAGAGACCATGTTCGACGGAGTAGTGAACGAGAAGAGCCACAGCGTCTTTGTGCCAGCAGCCTCAGAGGCGGTACCGCCACCTCCTCCCGCGGGAGATTATCTGGTACCTGCACAGATGATCGGAACTTCTCCAGTGAGCGCACCACCGAGAGGCGGAAAGAAGAAGGAACGCCATGGCCACAGCCCGAATACGTTAATGGACGACTACTTCAAGGAAGAGGAGGAAAAGAGTCGGAGCTTGGACAATGCTCCTGTGAGTAAGGGATCTGGGGTGCCTCCTCCACCCAAGGCTGGTGGGCCGCCCAAGGCGTCGCCCAAGGCAGAGTCTGAGAGCGAAGAGGAGTCTGACAGCGAGGAGGATGAATCCGAATCTGAATCTGAATGAACTTGGGTCACGATGTAGTGTTATTGTATGAATGATTCCCCAGCTGTTTGATCTATTTTTGCGCTTGTTTCTCGAACTTTTTACCAAAATTGCCATGGAATTCCGTCTCGTATTGTACATTTGCTCATTGACTGAACATTTTGCGACAAGTAGCCTTTTATTCGGCACACGTAGCTGGTCTATTCATCGTCCGTCTCGTGCTCCGTTGTGGCCACGCATCTTTTAGTTCACAAAGTTGACACAGAAGAAATGCAGGATCAAACTGCAGACGACGTAATCGGCGAATGCTCTACAATAGTAATTAGTATAGTTTGCATCTGGACAAGATTGGAGGGTTCTCACCTCTCGGGGGAAACGGATGGGAATTCGCTCTTGTTCGCCTCGGTGGTCTGAACTCGCAATGAAACTACGGGTTCGGTGTCAGCTCTCCTATGCACCCTGCCAGAGAAATCGGGCCAACAACTCACTCGTCAACACAAACTGTCCGACCGTGGCAGAAAATCCGGAAAGGAAAGCATTGAATGGCTGCGAGCTAGAGTCAGCGTGCATTCACACCCCCCAAGGACACTTTTTCCAAACACCCCCCGGTTGGAAGACGTACGTAATTGCCGGCGAGGACACAGTAGAGAAACTGGAGAGCTCCGACGGCGACGAGGAACACCAGAAACACGTCGATGAGCTTGGTGCGCTGGGGCGTCTCGTTGAGGTAGTGCTCGTAGATGTTCTGGAGGACCTTGTCCCAGTTGGCAGCGCCGTGCTTGGACGACCTGGCGGGAGGAGGGACGGATGCGGGAGCTGTTGAGCTGGCCTGGGTCGTGGCAGCGGCCGAAGGGGTGGGTTCGCGGGCGTTCTTCTTGGGAGCCATGGCTGGGGAATGAGAAAAATCGGTTGAGCGCGGTGGTATTGGAAGCCGGTTGTTTAGAACGAGAGGAAGAAGACTTGGGAAACTCCAAAGGAAGGTCGTTGAAGGTTGATTGGTTCAAAGAGGATGACGTTGCAGGTCGTTGCATCCCTTTAATGTGAGATGTTCGCTTTGGTGTATCCCGGCTCCACTTGCCCCACATAAGCATGCTCTCAGCTTTCCAGTGGTGCATCTGGAAAGCACGAAGCACAAGGTACAAATTTTAACGTGTGCGCACATATATTTTTGAAGTACCTAGCGTCAACTTGACCAGCTTTCCATACCAACACACTCTGAAGTTGTGAATGCTTTACAGTGAGGCCACTCACGCCCAGCTTAAGCAAAGTAAGTACAAGTCACCAGTTGATAGCATCTGCAGGCTCGATATACTACTATAAAAGTCAGGTAACGATTTTCATCTCAAGAGCTGACGGTTAGAAAGTCAGCCTAGGTATGTATAGGTAGGTAGGGAGGTACCTTCTTATACCGTGTTACGTAGAATGCCTATTGAAGCCTCCTCTGACCGTTTTATTCCACTCCATGCACTCGCCAGTTGGCCCCATCGTATAGTCAGTTCTTAAAAGAGCAGGTCTCATAAGTACCTGCGGAGCCCATCAACACTGATAGGGCATCGCGACCAACATAATCACAGCTTTACTATCGTGTCATAGCCTCCACAATGGAAATGAGGACAGCTAGGGAGACTATCACGATAATTATTTGATAACTGGAATTAAAAACTATAGATGATCGTGTTGTTTAACAGCTTCATATTCAACTTGCCAGGGCCACTTGGTACTTACATCGTAGGATTCTGTGCATCCAAGACGTTCGTAGAGATGGTACTGTCGTTCAGAGCGAAATCTGGCTGCAGACGGAAAATGAGGACTACAGGTATAGATTCACAGAAGGAGTACCTTTGAAGTAGACCTTTTCATGATTGCCTCCTTTTAGAATACATGCGGGATGCTTTTCCCCATGAGAGAGTCTTTATTAGTTCGGCTTCAGCATTGGAAATCAAGGGACCTGCTCCAGCTTCTCCGCAAAGCTACTTACACAAGTACGGAGCCCCCGGACACCGAGCAACCATTATTTCGACCAATCAGAGCTCGCATCGATTACGTAGAGGATCCTGACTTTATCCCGCCATAGGTAGTAAACGCGAAGTCCGAGGACTACTTGTGGCCAGCGTGGTAGTGTGTCACTCAGAAATTCGCATTGTACCTCTTCTTTCAACTCACCAACTGTGAAGCTGTCCCCGGGAGCACGAAACAAAAAAACAAATCAATCTCAATTGGCTTTGGTAATCAATTCTGTCAAAAATGGTAGGTTTCGACATTCCGGCGAGGGCATCCCTCCCGCTGCGCCAATGCGCCGAGGCTCAAGCTCACGAAACCTTGGACAGGCCGACACCTCGACTCTCCAGACCATCGCCTACATCCTCGGCGCGCTGACGGCGAGCGGCGGTATCGCGGGATACGCGCGCACGAAATCCCTACCATCCATCATTGCCGGCTGCAGCGTCGGGTTCTTGTGTATGTTCCTCTTTGCCCTTGTCCTCGAGACCAATCGAACTCGCTAACTCACCTCCCCCCCAAGACACACTCGGAGGATGGCGTATCCAGAACCGCCAGCCTTATGGGGTTGAGCTCTGCCTTTTGGCCTCGGTCGTCCTGGCGGGCTCTGCTTTCCCGCGTGCCATCCGCCTCCGAAAGCCTGTCCCCATTATCCTGAGCGTCATCTCGTCGATTGGGCTTTTCACCTTTGGCAATGCTCTGCGCAGGGCATAAAGGAAACGGGTGGACGAATCGGCCGCACTGGTACACGGGTAATTGACTTTGAATTGAAAATTGACCCTCATATTGTACAACTGAATCGGGGATTGTCTCGATGGTGACCAAACATTGCCACATGAACCTGCCTATACCCTGCCTGCCCATGCAATTGCCTCCATAAACGCCAGTCCATGTAATGTACAAATTCGGATTCTTCATGTACAATCGATCGGGAGATGTTTGGAGTACAAATCGTCGTATATCGTAAAGCTTTTCGTGCAACGTCCTCTAGAGACCCAATTCCTTCTGGGACTCCTTCAATTTATCCCGCCGAGCCCTGGCAGTGGCGCGGTTGTCGGCCTGCACCTTGGCGCGCTCGGCTCGCAGGCACTGGTTCACCTTCTCCTTTGCGTCGTTGCAGCTGCCGACGGCCTTGTGCATGAAGCCCTTGGCGTGGCACTCCTCGAGGACGGCGATGACATCTTCGCAGGCTGCGGAATTGGGGGAAACAAGGTCAGCTAGGGATTGAAAGAATTAGGCGAGGAGAGAGTAGTGTAGTACCTAAAGCGTTCTTGGTGTGAAGGTGAGGATGCATGGTTATTCCGCGGTATGTAATTGCACCTGATGGGAACGTGCGAATGGGCTGAAGGAATAAATTGACTTGACCTTGACTGGTTGACTGGACGGTCATGAGTGGGTAAGGCATCTTGAAGACGCTCGGACCAGGTGGGAGGCGAGCGAGTTCAAACCGCAACGTCCCACCCACAGCCACAGCCAAAGTTGCAGACCCAGAGGCGTCGATTTGGAGGGGCACTTTATTATCAACTCTGAATCCCCTCGAGGCATCGCACAGTGCTTGAGCAACTCGCATTCGTCTGTGGTTTCTCATCGCCTGCCGTTCCTCACTAGTCATTCATCATGTCGTCTTCACAGGTGCCTGCCAAGAAGCAGCAAGGTCCGTCTTGCCCATTCTCCCCTCCCCCTGCTGCCAGCTCACAGGCTCACCATCCTTTGCAGACCTCCAGGCAACATACACAAACTACAAGAACACGCTCCAGCAAATAGCCCAGAAAATCGGCGACATTGAGCAGGAGGCCGAGGAGCACAAGT
>JALNIO010002883.1:0-17052 GCA_023509875.1 Rugonectria rugulosa
ATGCGTGGTGTGTTCTCGGCTTAGCATTCGTGCCCACAGGACGACAGAGATGGGCTCGTGTGGGATGTGAACGTGTTGGTGGTTTCGTCGCAGCTGTGACGGATGAGCGGACCCCTTACTTTCTCGACAGAGGCACAGGTCCCCCGGCACGGAGTTTCGTTGCTTCTTCTGCCACTCTGCTGTGCCACGTTCCATAAGACATGGCAACACTATTCCAATAGCGTGGGGGGTCGACCGGATGGTCATGTTGGGTGCCGGCCAGGCCAATCACAGAGCGCCTGGTGCCCCCTCGTACACCTCAACCATACACACTCCTTGTTTTTGGTTCTTCATCTCCCAGACAAAGATCGACGGTTGAACTTATACCGACCTCAAAGCCGGTGAACCGTACTGACACAGCTTAAGATGACACCTTCGCGAGGCCAGGAGTCACAGCGTCCAATACTAGCATGCACGTGGGTTTGGAACAGAGCTTCTGGAAAGAATTCTTAGATAGACACCGAACAAGAGTGCCAGTTCTATCGACCGTACCCTGTCCCTCGCGATAACTCAGGCCTTCGCTCTCCCTGTGCCCTAAGATCGACAAATGTGCACATCGACACAGCTCGGGTGGTGCTCCGCTTACGAAGTGCAAATGTGTGTCAAGACCGCATTAGCCGCACCGCAAGCGACACGAGCCAGGTTCAAATCGACGGATGGCCTCGATCGTGGTGCCCACACAAGAGGTAGCATGGAGCGGATAAGCCTTATCGCCGCACGTGGTAACGACTTCTGCTATAACGACCCTGGTATGAAGCGATAACCTTCTCATAACGATAAAATCCAAAAACACGACCTGTTTTACATACAAATTACAATTGACCTTGATGTCTACGATATCGTTACGATACTTGCTTAATAGTACACCAAATTGGTGTTTTTACCGTTATAGGCAGGCTAGAAAGTTCGCGCTTTTGGCCTGAGTTTTTGGAACTTCATCCTTTCAACAACCCGAAGGTAGCAGCAGTAGCGGCGGCGACGTAAAGAACAGCGGCAGCAACGCAAAGCAACACGAAGGTTACAGCAGCAGCAGCCAAAACCCTGGTTATCTAGCAATATGTACCTTCTAATAGATTTACTAGGAAAATACTGGGGAAGTAAGTAGTATGGTACATATATGTTTTACTGTAGTACTAGCGTACTTTTCTGTTTTTAGCATCCGGAGCTTTGCCGAGAATGGAGTCAAATTACATCTTCTCTCCACTTGCACTCTTGCATTCTTGCACTCTTGCACTCTTGCACTCTTGCACTCTTGCATTCTTGCATTCTTGCACTCTACATTCTTGATGGAATCGCCTTCTCGCGAATTGAACCAACCAATCCTAGATGACATCGAGGAACAACATGCCTCCACCGTCGTCTTAGGCTCTAGCAAAGATCCTTATACGCCCGAAGTACAGCTTGAGAAGTTCCCAAAACCAATTGTGCACTTCATCAAGAGCTTTGAGAAATCTGGCCAGCCAACTAAGCAGCAACAAAAGTATTTCAGCGACAACATAAAGTTGATGACGCAAAGAATCGACACTGGCAAGAATGAATCGGCAAAGAGCAGAAACAAAGCAGCCAGAACCTTCGCTACTCAGGTCCTCCGCGATTTGGGCGCAAACGTTTGTATCATGCTTTGCTCTTCACACTCGAGAACATCGCTATTGCAATCCAGACAGTCACCAATCTGGACGGCTGATTCTAAAGCTCTGTGGGAAAGTCTTGAACTTCCGACTCAGCTGGTCCTTCATTGTTCAGCCATCCAAAAACAGTACAACATATTCAAAAAAGGTACGGATATATTCCAATCTGTGTCGAACGTAGTTTCATTAATGACATTTGGTTTATAGGCGATAGCACTCGACACGAGCGAACGCCAGAAGACACGACCCTTCGCAGGGTTATACGTATTGCTGATGATAACGGACATGGTCCGGATAGCAGTGTTCAGAGTGACAATAATTTGACCCAGGGTAGTTATTGGCAAGGGGAGACAGACAACGGTTTGTGATTGCCGTATTTTGTATTTGTGTTTGTGTGATGCCCATGACTGACACTTCTCGAGGACCTGGCGTCGGGCCGGTTTACGCGATCGGATTACGCGAAGCGATGCTTGCATTGGCAGATTCGAGTAAGCCGCAACCCAGATTGTTCTTCCCAAAGGCGGGGCAGCTATCACCGTTCATAACATTCAATGTGCGAGATACGACTGCGTTTAAGGTATCGCAAGGTGGTATATTGGAAGCGTCAGATCCCTCTACTGAACATGACCGATCCGACTGATCCCCCCTACATTAACGAACTTCCAATTCGACTGCCATTTGTGCGCCTTATAATCTTCATCGAAGGAGAAAACGTCCTTTGAGTTTTCATCGTCATCGTTTTCATAGATTCGAATTTGGATCTGGGCGGGTGATTGGTTTTTTGATTGGGTTTGAGATTGGATGCGAGGGGCTAGTACTATAGCTTTAACGGACGGACTGAAGTTGCTCTGTTCGAAGTCGAAGTAGTCTAGCCATTCGATCGTCGAGCATTCTGACACCTGTGTCGGGATCGGTTAGATAGAAGGTGCTTTCCGAATATGGTGAGATCGCTTACGCCATTGGCCTTGAGCTCTTCGAGGATTTCGTTGTCTGATCTACTTCTGATAGTGATGCTCATACCCTTGCCGATGTCTTTTAGCGTAGTTGTGTGTTGCTAGGAGGTGCTGTACTGTTCCGTTGTGGTTTGTGACGAGGTTGAGCAATGCACAGTTTCGCTAACTGGGAGTTTGGTTTAAAGGTGGGAAGAGATTTTTTCCCAAACGCGTGGGTGCCCAACGACCACATCTTGCGCGAATTAGAGGTAGGATGACGGACAACTACGTCAGATATGGGCCTAGGAGGGGTAAAGAGTATGAATATGCAATAAAACAGAATGATGCAATAAACCGCAAGAATGCGAGAATGCAAGAATGCAAGAATGCAAGAGTGCAAGAGTGCAAGAATGCAAGAATGCAAGAGTGCAAAAATGCAAGAATGCAAAAATGCAAGAATGCAAGAATGCAAGAATGCAAGAATGCAAGAATGCAAGAATGCAAGAATGCAAGAATGCAAGAATGCAAGAATGCAAGAATGCAAGAGTGCAAGAATGCAAGAGTGCAAGAATGCAAGAATGCAAGAATGCAAGAATGCAAGAATGCAAGAATGCAAGAATGCAAGAATGCAAGAATGCAAGGTAAGGAAGGGCTTGCACATCAACCGTACTAATGTGGGGCTCATCCAAAAAAGGTCGATGAAACATATCACACTTACTCTTGATTTACTAGTCAAAGCAACCGTCCATGTAGGTATAACAATTTCAGAGCGGTTTTCGTTTCGATGAGAAATGCCTAGAGGAGGACGTGGCCTTGATGCTCGGGGGAGTAGGAGCAGATATATTGTGAAGAAAAACATTAACCACTACTATCCAAAATATGGTCGTAGATCCGCTGACGGGCTGCTATGTACTGCCCAGAAAGATTAGTGCGAAATATTTCAGATAAAGAGTGCTTGATGATGAATAAGGCCGTCTTATACGACCACCTTTCAGGCCAACCGAGTGTTGATCGGCTACAACATCCTTACTCTCCAAGGCCTACAGGGGTGGTGTTAAATAACCTCAGTGCAATAGGAATCTGGAAACACGTCAAGCTCGGCCGCAACGCCCCTGGAACAGCATGAAGCTGCGCAGTCTGTAGACGACTCCGTAGCCACTCAACGTGCATATCATTGCGGCACGACATGAATCTATCCCCTGTTAGGTCTCAGCTTACAGCAAAAGTGAGGCGGAAGGGCTGGCCGTGCAGGTCCTTGGAGCGCCCGGTGAAAGGTTGTGGACAGTCCTGGAGCGGCATGCAACTAGTAGGGATAATGAAGGAGTTCATGGGGGTTTCCAGGGCCGCCGTGGCCACCATTGGTCAACGAATGGCGCACATTAATGTCAACGTGTGTCTGCTTCACCGTGATGGAGGTTGACATCGGGGTTGGTGAGGCGAGTGAAGGCTGGGCCGCATGTAGGTCGCCTTAGTGCTGATGAATCCCGGTATCAACTACTACTTCATCTATATGGAGTCGTAGAGCGAATAAACTGCAAGTATAGCCATTCGCTGAGCAGCCAAGCAAGCCCTAATCCTGCATGACCGGGGAATCGGCGGTGATTTATGAGATCTTTGTTCCAAACCATGATAAATACATTGACTATCTCTGGTTTTGCAACAAAGCTCTTTATCATTAGTTGAACTATCTATGTTTGGTCAGTGAAAGCCGTCACAGAAGTTCAACAGCGTCTTCAACACCAGCTGGTAACTCGCAATGCCGGACAACTCTTCAATCAGCGGCAGAGGTGGGAATGAAGGCAAAGAAGTCACACCAACTCCCCCCGACCCAAGCGCTCCTACTACAGGCGGAACAAATTCGCAATCTCAAAGTACAAACACCCCAGAGACTTACGTCCAAGATCTAACTGCCTTAAGGTTCCGGCCAGCACGAAACTGCTCAGCAGCAGCTGAAGGGCGAAAAGATTGTTACCAAAGTCAGCAAGAAATAGATCAACAAAGAGTTGAAGGAGGCATCAGTCGCTTGGGATAATAGCGATTAGGCTCTTGTCCGGAGCCAAATAACCATATACTCGATCGGAGTCTCTGTCCGGAGGCAGACATTTGAATTCAGCAAGATTCCCGAGTCCATAGTCCAGTCTATCAGTGTTCGCTCGCCGGTGTGCCCAATGATTGTTACTTTGCATTCTTTCGGTGATATTGGTATTACGATTTGAACGTCGTTGTCATCCGTCCGCGATGAGCCGGAAACATGCAGGACGGAACATACCACGCAAACGACATACCAATGTTCTGGCAGAATGTCCAACATGGCCTTTGCCTTCAGTATGGTCAGGTATGGGGGAGTAGGTAGACTTACGAGAACATGTATCGCCTTCTCGTATATGGGCCGGTGCAGTTCGTGGGACCACTTGACTTGACATAGGTAAAATATTTCCCCCCAACATGTCCCGGTCGCTGTGGTTTCATAGCCTGTCTGCCCGTTCCACGCTTGGAGGCATAGTCCTTGCATCGAACTTGGAATGGGGAAAGTGTCATAGATTTGAACTACCGGAAGCTGAAAGAAAATGAAATCGCCAGACTCGGCATTGCTTAAGGTGGGATTTGTGTGTATGAGGTCAAGTTCACCAGGTGATACGATCTCGGTGTCAAACTGTAATTTAGCCAACTTAGGTAACCCGAGCTTCTTGCAAACAGTATCTCGCCTATACGCCATGAGATTTAGTTCCGCCGCTTCTTGGATAATGCTATTGAAATTACTTACGTGGTGTTCTCGTTCGAAATTCGCATAATAACGTCGGGTATCGAAAGTATACCAGAGAAGGTGTATTTTTCGGTCAAAGGGTACAAATTGCTGAATATTGGGCGAGCAAGCTTCACCGCTTCAGCAATTATTCCACGCCGTTCATCTTCGGGCTGGTCGATGCAGTGAGTGAAACTCTTGTGTATGACTGCGCTTGTCAGCTTAGTTCAAGCGGGAGTAGTCTGCACAACTCACGAGAAAGCGCGTTAGGAATTAGTGGACTAAATGTTCCAAATTCGTTCATAATATTGTTGACCATCGAGGCCAACGTCTGCCGGCGCGACTGAGTGTGATTGATCGTGGTGTTAGGGGGATGGACTACCCAGTAGCACACAATAACGTATTGCAACCACCAAGCAATAGACGGATTCCTCTGGCGATTAGTTGTCGAAAAAGCCCACAAACCATTGAACTCGGTGGTCTTGTATTCGTGCCATTGGCCGATAAGGTAAACATGGATGGTGTTTTGTTGATACTTGATGTTATCAAGTATCGGGCTTATGAGATGTGGTTGAGTGCGAAGCGTTTCTAGCCCTTTTTGGATTGAATCGGCCATGTTCTTGGCGAGCTCCTGCGTACTTAACGAAGATTTATTATCATGCCTCTTGCCCCCCATGACGCGGTTCTGGGCTTGTGAGCGGGCTGATTTTGAAATTCTAGATCGATCCTGGTTGAGAGCTTTGTGGAGTTCCAAACGATTGCTTTATGTTACTAATCAGGTTCCAACCTAAGGGGGGTGCGCATGTAAGTGTCACGTGTTGCGCACCCGGTGCGCGTGTAAGGAAGTTATGTAAGCCCAACATCCTTGTATGCCACCAGCCGCATCGCTTGTGGCTGCCCCTTTTCCGTTGATGAAGAGCCTCACTTCGCCGCGCAACGATCTTCTCAAATCGTCTCTCCCAGAATGAATCCAGTTACAGCTCCTCGTCAATTTTCTGGCGACTGCCTGCCTCCCGAATGTGAGTATGGCTCTCGGGAAGCCCTACACACTGCGATCAATGTATGGGCAGCTCCCAGGGGCTATGCGTTTGTCACTGGGAAGTCGAAGAAAACAGAGAGCGGCAGAAGAATTGTTTTCTTCAGCTGTGACCGTGGGGGTGCACCTCCCAAGGCTTCAGATGCACGGCAACGCTCAACTACAACACGGCGTACAGGGTGTCAATTCTCAGTCCTTGCAAAGGAGGCCTTGGATAAGACAACGTGGCGCCTTACGCACCGTCCTGGCAGCGAGTTTGCCCATCACAACCACGAGCCAAGCACAGACATATCTGCACATCCAGCCCACCGTCAACTATCCCATGCAGATAGGTCAACTATCAACAACCTTGCGAATGCTGGAGTAGCACCGAAAGAGATCAGATCCTACCTACGTCAGAACACGGAGTCTCATGCTGCCCAACAAGACATCTACAACTGTATTGCACAAAGCAAACGAGACCGGCAAAAGGGTCAAAGCACAATACAGGCTCTTGCTAATGAGCTTGAGGCAGAGGGTTTTCTGGAGTCGAATACGCTTCGACGAGGATGGCCGGGTGACAGCTGTGTTGTTTGCCCACCCAGAGTCGCTAGCATACCTCAAGTCATACCCGGATATACTTATATTGGACTGCACATACAAGACAAACAAGTATAAGATGCCTCTTCTCGATATCGTCGGTGTTGACGCCTGTCAACGCTCATTCTGCATTGCCTTCGCCTTCCTCAGCGGCGAGGAGGAGAAGGACTACATCTGGGCGTTAGATCGGCTACGTTCAATGTACGAAGCCTGTAGTGCAAGACTACCATCTATAATCCTTACAGACCGCTGTATCGCCTGTATGAATGCGGTATCTGATTGCTTCCCAGCTGCAGTATCGCTTCTATGCCTTTGGCATGCCAACAAGGCAGTCTTGCGTTACTGCCAGCCAAGTTTTATGCGCCATAATGATGCGACTCAAGAGCCTCAAGGCCACCAAGAGTGGAAAGACTTTTACGGCAAATCGCATGAGCTCGTGGCATCCGCAAACGAGGAGACATTTGAAGACAGGCTTCAACAGCTCAAAGAGCGCTATGCTTCAGTCCACGCCCGGGAGGTCGCCTACATCATCGAGACATGGCTTGATCTCCACAAAACGAAGCTCGTCAAAGCTTAGGTTGATCAGTATCCTCACTTTGAGAATGTGGTTACATCTCGAGGCGAGGGTATTCATCAGCTCATCAAGATGTACCTTGATGCTTCTCAGCTGGATCTCTTTGAGGCCCGGAGGGCTATCAAGCTGGCGATACTCAACCAAGTAGCTGAGCTCCGAGCAAACCAAGCGAAGCAGCAAACCCGGATGCCCATAGAACTCTCAGGGAGTCTATACAGCATCATACGAGGCTGGGTATCTCACGAGGCATTGCGGAAGGTTGAGGCGCAGAGGAAGCGGCTCCAACAGGACAGGCTCCCTGCCTGCACAGGAGTCTTCTTAGCAACGCTTGGGCTCCCTTGCGCTCATACGATCGAGCCTCTTCTACGACAAGAGCAGCCGCTTCAGCTACACCACTTCCATACGCATTGGCATCTTCAACGAGAAGGAAACCCCCATGCGCGATCACATGACCTTATTCGCACAGCTAGCTATGCGTGCATGTACAGGGAGCCGGATCACCCGGTAGGTTGACTAAGCCGGATCAGCCTGCCTTGAGGCCCGTATCCGCTGGAAATGTGATGTAAGGTGTCAAGAGATATAGGGGGTCCGTTGCTAGCCGCAATGGACGTTCGTCTTTTGTGTGACGTAAGGCAAATAGGCTGAGGAAGTTGGTTGCGAATGCGACGCAGTTTGGCAGTGCAGTTATAGGTGATGCCCACCCCCTCTCTGTTGGAGAGGGGCACAGCAGGCCAGTTCACCCCGCCAGGTACACCAAGACATCCAAGGAGCATTCAACCGCAAGCCGAACGAGAGCGAAAGCTGATGCAGGGACTGATCAACCAGCTCAGTCGAATGCAGTAGCATGCCTCGCACGATATCGAACCTCTTCCAGTGCAGTCTTAATTGAGTATTCGATACCACCGATAAACCACTCCTTCCCAAGCTCTTAACTTGTCTAGGGATCCCCGTTGCAGTCTCGAGCCCACGAGAACTAGACGAGCTCGCCTCTGCGCTTGTGAACCTCCTGCAACCGGCAGCGACAGCATCACAGTCAAACTTCTCACAGCAGTATGACATATCATCGGAACACACGTTCGCCGACTCTTTGAGGGGTGCCTGGCCATAGGCCATCACCCGAAACCTTTCAGGGCGGCCGAGGTGGTCATGATCGCCAAGCCTGGACGCAGAGACCTCACAGAGCCGCGAGCATGGCGGCAAATCTCCCCACTCTCTTGTCTCGGCAAGGGGCTAGAACGGCTGGTCGAGGAAGCGTTCGCCTGCAAGAAGGTGGCCACCCTGGTCATGATGGACATCCAAGGCGTATCCGACACGGTCCTGCGCAACAGACTGATCTTGCGGCTCCGCGAACAGGGCTGGCCTGAACATCTCGCACGATGGGCCGGGTCCTTCATGGACGGTCGATTCGCATATGTTAGATTCTAAGATACGATCTCCCCTCTCCAATGCGACCTCTCTCAGGGGTCACCGGCATCGCCGATTCTCTTTCTGCTGTATACAGAGCCCATATACCGACTAGGCAATCCTCAAGGCCGGTTCGGCTACGCAGACGACACGGTCGAGGAAACGGCGGCTACAGCATCAAGAGCTATCGACGAAATGATCCGCCGGGGCGCGGCAAATGGAGTATCTTTCGACCCCAAGAAGACAGAAGTGATGTACTTTTCTCGGAGCAAACTCGAGGCTGCACCGGGCATACGCCACGGCCATGTCGGGAAGTACCCCCAAGCAGCAATGCGCTGGCTAGGCACTTGGCTGGACAGCAACCTGACATTTCGAGCCCACGTAGAGAAATGGACGGCAAAAGCCCAGGCTGCCGCCTACCATCTGCGAGGACTCACCAACACGATACATGGCCCGCTCCCCAGCGCCGTGCGGAGCGCCGTCAGGGCCTGCGTCGAACCAGTCCTGCTCTTCGGCACCCAAGTATGGTACCCAGGGGCAACCCGACCACGGTGGGACCAGCCCTACATCGACCGGCCGTCGAGTATTCAGCATCTCTTGCAGAGAACGAACAAGGCTATAGTTCAATCTACGCGAGCCATACTCACCGTCCTCCATTGGGAAAGTGGGATACCTCCTACCGCTCAATTACTCGAAGCACGTCGATACCGCTTCTCCGCCCGACTCAAATCCCTTGACGAGACCCATCCCCTCGCGAAGCGCACGCTTCCACCCAGACAACCCACGTACCACCCGCTTATCAAGCAGAAGTACTAAACCCCAGCAGAGAGTAGCTTTAGGACCCGCCTCCGGCGGACTGATGAGCTCCTTGCACCCTGCACACGACCGGCTCTCATCCCGAAATGCTTCGGCAAGGGACAAGACATACCTCTACAGGTAGCGCCGAAAGAGGAATCAGCCCAGGCCTTCCTCCAGTGGGTTGAGTCGGTAGACTCAACCACGCTGATCGTATATTTAGACGGCTCCCTGTCCTCGGAACGAGTAGCCAGCTATGGCTTCACCATCCACTAGAAGGACCTCTCCATCTGCGACGGCTCAGGCCGGCTTGGACCTGCCGAGGTCTTTGACGCTGAAGCTACGGGAGCACTGGAGGGCCTCAGGGCCGCTCTAGACCTTCCAGGATCAGCGACACAAGACATTGTAGCGTGGCACACTGTTTGATTCCTCCCAAGCAGTCTTCCTCGAGTTCCAGGCACTGGCTACATCCCACGGTGCTACAGAAGTGCGCTGGATACCTGGCCACACGGACATTCCCGGCAACGAACAAGCCGACAGACTGGTAGAAGCGGCGTCCTCATTGCCACAGCCGGAGGATGCCCTGCCGATGTTAGCATACGTGCGAAAGATGGCGAGGCAAAAACAGAAAGAAGCCTTCGAAGCATGGTGGGCAACCTCCGCCCCCGAGCAAATATAAGAAATTCAACCTCAAAGCCAGCACGCACTGCCCACCGGAGCTCTCACTCCTACAAGCATCTTTGCACCATTTACTTGCATCAAGATCCTTCCGTTGGGACTTCGCTGCATACCACGAACGATTCAACTACGAAGACGCGCGGGTGACCTGCTCGTGTGGACTATGCAAAGCACCTGATCATATCTTTTACTGCAAAAAGGTACCGCAACGGTGTCGAATACGGCTTGTCCTGTCGGCAGCTGTAGCAGTCGACCTCGCGATAGGAAGAAATCTCGACAAGTACACCAAATTGGCCAAATCAAGCGGCTTCTTCGAAAAGATTTGTCCTCGTTATTGGACGAGGTAGACCCTAGACGCACCTGTGTCTCTTTCTCTCCTTTTATTGTATTTTCTCTTTTCTCCCTTCTTCTCGTTTATTTCTTATCTTTAACTCTACGGGCTCAGCCGCTTTGTGCAGCCATGCCAATGCTCGCTCACCGGTCTCTCTGGAGACTGGTCCATGTAGCGGCTACTGTTACGATAGCCACGCCTGGTGATCCCACTGACGGGTAACAGGCTCGACAGAATGCGCCTTCGAGCCGATGATACGCTGGATAGTGGTCCTTTTCTTGTATTTTACGAAACTATTGTGTAGAATGTAGCATTAGAGACTCTAGCTCAGCACGTGTGGTGCCCCAATAGGGGACTCTACGGGTTTCACGGCCCCTCGGACGAAAAATACATACACACACACACACACACACGAACGCGGCCAACTAGCCGCGGGCCACGTAAGCTAGAAAATGAGGCTCCTTCAAACCTCAATCCAACGCTCAAGGCGCATTGTGTGACATCTATCCAGTCTCTTTGGTTGTGATGAAGGCCGCTTGATGGTCCTGACCGAACTCGGTGAATCAAGAGTCCTAGACTCGCCTCGGCTTGCCATGGTAGATCAGGAACGGGGCAGCAACGTCGTCGGTGTACTTAAGCTAACTCGCATTGACAAAAAAGCGGCTGTTGGGAAAAAGGAGAAGTTTTCTAGACTTGAAATTCATAATGATAGTTCCGATATCAAGGAAAGGGGTTCGTTCTTTGAATCTTGATATCTAGTAGCAAGTGGCCTCTGTGTTGCGCCTACATCCCGTATCTGACCATTATCAGCAAATTGCCTAGACCGCTAGAGCTAGCCCAAATCATCTTTTCATGCGCATGCAATGCGCTATACGTCCATACTATGGTCTTTCCACAGCTCTTCATCCACGGTACGGTCGACCTTGAGCAGTCTCTCGAGATAAATTCGCGTGTTCAGAGACAGCAACATCAAAGTGCGCCATTCTGGGGGCATCTGGCCGTTCCGTGTGTGGGAGTGTGACGGCAGGTTACTTGAACTAAGGGCCAGGCGACAATGGTCTAAGAGTAGTGGGAGAGGGCCAAACTACGAGGCTGAGTGAGTAGCAGAAGTATTCACAGGTAGGAGAGCGTTAAGAGTATGCAGATAGTATTGACTGCAAAGGCTGAATACCAAGCCAGGAGAGTTTCTCTTAGTAATTTTGATGGTGGCAGCCACTTTCTGTTGATAGTGGTTAGGAGAGCTAACATCAGGACATGAATATCAATAGCAGTGAGTTCAGGGAGAGTTACTCGCATGAGTGGATTTAGTCATTGCCCATAATTCTGGAGTTTAGCTGAGGTCAAGTGTGTTGTTGGAAAGCCTCGTGCAGCCTCGTCTTTAGCTTCCTCAAGTTGCTGTTCCTCCTCCTCCGTTGGCGACGGCTCTTGTCCGCCGTCGTGACGTTGGCCTCTGAGCTAAATTGGGGTTTGTGGGAACCTTGCGCTTGCTTGAATGTCGACTTTTCCGTATGCCCTTTGAGTTTATATATCTATCCCTAGTGCCTCCCCCTCCTGTTTGGGACGACCTGTGTTCATTGAACTTCTTCTCAATTGACTATCAAACCATTAGTCAGATCCTCATGTGTTTTTAGGCGGCTTACTAGGAACAAATTATAATTAGTTATCCAATCTCGAGGCCATTTCTTGGTTTTGTCGTTTTTCTCTTGCTCCCAGACGCGCATAGCCTTGTCCAAAAATGCCATGAAAGCATCCGAGATATCCTCGTTCGATATATCGGGACATCTCAACTGCAAGTCCATGTATTTCAATGAATCAGGTAGCCGCTGTTTGGACATGTACATCCAACACGACAGTAGTGAGCGCTCAAGTCCCACAACGCCGTGAAGAGCACCAGGACATTGGAGGAGGACCCATCCGCTCGGCAGATATATTGCGACTGGATTTGCCGGTTCTTCGCTGGTCTTGGCGAAGTTCTCTGTATCCTCGAATGACAGTCTAGGATACGTATACCAGAATTTACTTCCTTGGTCTCCTCTAAGTACTGTCGTTACCCCCCCGCCGTCAAAATGTAACGTGGTCACTGTTAGGCCACTTGCCGCTAGTTGTTTTCGCATCGAGCTGTGGAAGGCCTCAGCAACCTCTCCACCTAGTTCAGCAAGAATATCTTCAACCCATTTAAAGTCCTCGAGCTCCTCAAGGAAAGGAAGTGGAGGGATGTCTCTGCAGATCTTGTTGTCTAAGGCGTTGATGGGCGGCTCATCGTCACTGAAAAATCTTCGCGCTGCCTCACTAGTGACAATGCGTTCAGGGTCACGAGTCTTGTTGCTTTTCCCGGTATCATAAACGTCGACAGTAGGTCTAGACTGAAGACTCTGCTTGAAGTCTGTAAACAAGAGGGGACTTTTTGTCGGATTGAAGACGAGGAGCGAAACATCTGGTAGACCACCTTTCTGTTTGCAGATTTTCTCAGCCTCCTTTGCTGAGCAAATGACGAAATCAAGAGAACTACTTTCCCGCGTGGTCCCAGTTCCCATGTATTCGTTATAGCTGATCGGGTTTCCCAATTTGCAAGAGCTGTGGTATCTTAGTCCTTCTTCACAATCGTTCATTTCTCTGGTTCCTTGTTTTGCAGTCTTAATGCCATGTGACAATCTGGACCTTAGAGCTTTATGCGCATTGTTCGCCTTGGCTTTGTAGTCTTTTATGATTTTGGCTCGACAACGAGCGAAGTTGCTCGCATTGTGGTTTAGTTGGCACCAAGGACATTCGGGTGTCTTGATTGATGCGCGGGGTAGTTTGAACGACCTGACTTTCATCCTGTGATATACACGCAAATGCCGCTTTAAAGTGGCCTTTCCCTTTCTAGATTTTTTGCAAATCGGGCAAGGAGTTTCATCGGCCAGCTGAAGCTGCCTAGGATCCGGCCGTTGGTTTGCTAACCCTTGGTGCTTTATGATGGTAATTGGTGACGATAGGCTAGAATTCGTTCCAAAAGAAGACTTGTTTGTTGGGTGGTTGGATTTCAGCTCCGGTGTCTGTAGTCTGGAGATAAAGTCGGACTAGAAAGGAAAGTGTTGTGTTTGATTGCGAAAGACAGAATGCCATACGATGATGGAGGTATCAGATGAAGAGGGAAGATGGCCGACGAAGAGGGAAAAGGGTAGATGAAGAGGGGAAAAGGGAAATGAAGAGGGAAAAGGACAGATGAAGAGGGGAAAAGGGAAATGAAGAGAGGAAAAGGGAAATGAAGAGGGGAAAAGGGAAATGAAGAGGGAAAAGGACAGATGAAGAGGGAAAAAGGGAAATGAAGAGGGAAAGGGACAGATGAAGAGGGAAAAATGGAAATGAAGAGAGAAAAAGGCAAATGAAGAGGGACAAGGACAGATGCGCCGCTCAAATGAAGCACTTCTCTAGCTGACAGTTTATCGTTGTAGATCTTTCATTTCTCTCCGACCATCATCTGTTGAGTTCCTCTATAGGATCCCAGCGCAAGTCGGTTTACATTGGTGTCGATCTGCGCGACGAACAGAGCCAGGAAATTGAGGGCAGCACACTCAGACGGGCGGCGCGCCATGTCGAACCGGGATCAACGCAATATCTCACAAACATCGATTCATATTTTAGTACGGAACAGTGGCAATTACAAACAGGCATCAATCACACAAATCGAACTAAGTACAAGGGGAGACCTAACTTGAACTGGCGCCGCTCGAGGTTATAGACTGGCAAGATGTACCACACTCTGCCTGACGCGGTTTCCCCTTATTTCCTAAGTTTGGACAGAACTTAGGGAGACCTTCTGAAGAGTAGTACAGTGCGATGTACGGAGTGCTCTCAATTATCCAATAGAGGTCGGTAGGATGTGGCGCTTTTGGTGTGAATCGCTGTCCCGAGTTAATTCTTCAGGGTGGAGCCTCGGATGTTGATAGGTATATTGGGATCAAGGGTACGATTTTTGGAAAAACGGAGTCGATTTCTCGTAAGCAAGGATTTGATTTTTGGAAAGGCGGAGTCAGTTCCTCTGAAGCAGGGGTCTATTGTTTGGAAGGGCGGAGTCAGATTCTTTCGAACAGGGATTGGACTTTTGGAAAAGTGGAGTCACTTCCTTTGAAGCAGGGGTCCGTTTTCTTTTTGGAAAAACGGAGTCCATGTCGCCAAACACCGAATGACGAAAGTGACTAATTACGTGAGCGCGCGGTAGACCATCAGCGTGCGTCACACACCCAAATCGGACTGGTGTCTGACTTCCCTGGGTAGCGCGTCGGCAGTCATATATCATGTTTCACAGAGGTATCGAAGCGGCTGAGGTTGCATTGTTATGTCTATGAAAGCATAATGTACAGTACTTGGGGGGCCTCACTTGTGAGGCCCCCCAAGTAATAGGGCCGTGAAAAGCGCCCGCGAAGTTGCACATTGAAGTTGATCACCCGCACAGACCATGTATGGGGACACGAACAAAAGCTGGTCTGTGCGGATGGTCGTCACCAGGACAAGATCTAGGGAGTTCGCTGTCTGTGCGCGAGCCTGAGTCTTCCACATGGTTTTAGCTTGTCAATGTAGGAGATCTGACTCCGCTTTCATAAATTGCATGCATACGAATCACGGGATAACTACCCTTTACATCACGACAAGCTACAATGAGACATTCGACCAAGATAGTAATTACTTCCCAAGCTGCCCATGTAATTTTCTTTTCCGACATTGACTGCCGGGATGCTGGTCTCCCCCAAGACTCTTGGTCACCTGTTAAGGCCCACTACGGCCGCTGTCTTGCATTGGCCTCTAGTATTCCCTTTGTCTCTACATATCAATTATTTGTTAATTCTCACAAATACTACGTTCCTCTCTGGATGTGTTGAACCAGATCTAGACTCAGTGCCTCCGGATAGTGAATGCTCCCGCCTTTCTTCATCGCTGGCACTCCATCACGACGTATCACTTTCGTATTCTCATTCTTGTCCTCAATCAGCCTAGGTGCCGTCCGCTTCTCATCAGCAGCGTCAAGACGCGCTGCAGTGTTCACTCTATTCCCAAACGAGCTCGACAGAACTCACTCATCCTCCACCTCTACCCCCGGGCACATACCCGGAGTCTCAACCGCGAGACATGAACTACGATAACCTGCCGTCAATGCCCCCGACTTCGGGTGGTCATCGACTTCCAAGCCATCCCCCTCACACTCCCATTCCGCATCAAATTTCCTACAAGCAGCAGGAACAGGCACTACTCCCCGTACATCAACAGCAGCCACCGCCGCCAACTCCGATGTCTCAGTCTCAACCACCACTTCCCAGCGATAACCCTAACGATCACTATTCCAATGTTTACGTACAACCCAAAAAGAAGAGCACACGAGCATCTCAGGTTAAAACAGACAATAATATCACGTTTGAGACAAGAAATTAATAACATGGCGCAGGCTTGTGACAGTTGCCGACAACTCAGGGCAAAATGCGACGAGTCAAAGCCGTGTAGGACGTGTAGGGAGAAGGGCGTGGAGTGCAAATACCGTGACCCTGCTCCTAAACCGTAGGAACTCCGAGCCTCCAGACCAATTTTCGAGTAAGCTCACTAAAAATGGAAACAGCACCGACAAGGCTCAAGTAGACATTTTGGATGGACTTAATGCTGTCCAGTCAACTTTGTCGAGCATGTTGACCCAATTCGGCCACTTTGATCAACGTCTCCTCAAAATGGAGTCGTTGTTGCCCAAAGCCATCTCCCCAGTACAGTTGAAGCCGGAGCCAGTAACAGATGACGAGTATAAGCGACCTCACTCACCGTACCCCAATGGCACATCAGCAAGTGTCGAGCCTTATTACGCGAACGAAGCGCCCCGAGACCACCCATCAGCGTCAGGCGACCATCATGCGCCGAGACTTGTGGAGGATGAGATTGGAGAAGCCGAGCCGGGCCCTCCAGTCCTCCCGGGAGAGCCTGCTATTCCGATCAATCATACGACGCTTGCTGGTTTGCTACTGGACTGGCCATCAATCCGCGAGCTCACCAAGCATCACCTTGAAAAAGAGGGAGTTAGATACGTTAGCGAATACCCCATTGGCCAGGAACAGGCCCGGGGTGTCTTGATTGTACACGGACGTGGCGAAGACTCGTACCGTTCGCGTTATCTCAAAGAACATACTGATCATGGCAACTTCGAAATGGCTGACGACTCATCTGGCATGGCTTCTCCGTCCCCAGCCGCCGATTGGGGCCAACTCGGCGGGTTGAGCCCAAGCGAGGGAGTGGACTACAGAGGTGGTGTTTTGTCGGTTGACGGTTACCCCGACTTCACTGAGTCAAAGGTGTGGTC
>JALNIO010000304.1:0-56005 GCA_023509875.1 Rugonectria rugulosa
AGAAGAAGCATTGCTTTTTTGTTTCCTCTCGTTGCATACACCTACAAAGATAATAGCGTGAGTGTACTTCGTATGTATTCCAGAGGGGCGGGACGCAAGGGAGGGCCTTTCGCGGAACATGGGGATGCGGTCCATGGCAGTGCCCGATTGGTTCCTCGCCCGCAGACCAGACCAACCAAAAAAGAAAAGATCAAGAACCCATTGTGAGACACTGGGACAGCAAAAGTCAACGAATGCATGAATAGGTATTCAAGTATTTTCGACTTTTTGTTCTTTGTGTCTCACGTCAACAAACATGTCTTGGTTTTCTTTTTAGTTGATGTGTGGCGGCGGCGGGGTTGACAACAGGCAAGACAACAGACAAGACACCGCCCGTCTACCAGTGTCCTTTGTATTCTGTACATGGACTTTCTTACTTGGATATTGCTCTGTATGCCCTGCTGTGCATGTCTCGGGTTCACAAAATACCTGTCAACCAGAACATGAAGAGAGCAAGTACCTACACAGCTGGAAAGAGGGTGGAAGTGCTACTGTTCAGCAGGCCAGGGTGTTGATTGGGTTACATCGCGTTGGAACTGAAAATGCAATGTACATGCAGTAAATACTTGTATCATGTACTCCGGTACCTCTTTTTGCATACCCATACCCCCCCTGTCGCTCTTCTCCCCTGCGTCACCTGCCAACCGGCGGGATTTGGCACCTATTTTTTCAGCTTGACCTATGACCCAGACCTAGAGCAAGATGCCTCTTGTCTCTCTCTCCTTTTGGGTGGGAGTAAATGTTTTCTCGATCTCCGTGACCCCTGGCTGTCCGTGGCTATCTGAACCATCGATCAGACACACTCGGATGGATGAACTGCCCTTCTCCCCTCTCCTCTGGTTGCCTCCCCCCCCTCTTCTTCTTTTGGCTTGCCTCTTACTCTTTGTATTTCTCAACTTGAATTTGTCATTCATATGCGCCCTAGAGGATACTGTACGTACGTATGTATGTATTTATGAACTCGGGCAAACAACATACTGTAGGTAGACGACCCAGGTCAAAAGCATGAGTTGGGCCTCTTCTCTTGGCGGGAACAACAAGTCCCATCATTCATTCCCACGCCAAGCGAGAGAACAAGGGGGGGCGCCCCAATCTACCATGCAGCAGCAGATGGGATTTTCCTCTTTTCGTTCCACGTCTGGGGAGGAGAATCCCTTTGATTGATTGAACCTGATTGAATGAATCTTGCCCTGTTTTTTGCAAAGTGAGGCAGGGCAGGGCATCGCAAGGTAGGTCGCGGTTCCTCCGCCGTCAGGGCCGCTGTCTACCTGTCATCGTTTCGGCTCGTCCCGCCTTTTCAATTCGCAAGGTCTGCCGTTTGGGGAATGTTGTATTCGGCATGGATAATGGGCAATCTCCTTTTTTTATTTCTTTTTTATTTTATTTTTATTTCATGTCTGTTGGTTGGGTTGACTCTTTGGCTCCTTGACCTTGATGGTCCAACGTCCAGTCCACGAGGTCGCAAGGAACGAAACCACCTTTTTTTCTTTTTTCTTTTTTTTATCTTTATTTTTTCTTTGGTCCCTGACAGTATTTCTAAACAAGCCCTTGTTCTCAACAGTGACAAATGTGTCAAAGAGCCCCCCCTGTGATGCATTCCCTCATGACTGATTCCATACCCGTAGACCCTCCGGAGCTGTCAATTCTAATCGGGTCCAACTGCCGGTCTCCTCCTCCTCCCTTCCTCCCTCCCTCTGGTTCCATCTGCCACATGAAAAAGTCATTTTTTCAGTCGTGACATGGACGCTGTCCTGGCATCAACCATGAAGACGACTCTGGATGACTAGTCTCTCCCGGGACCGGGACGAGAGAGAGAGGAATTTCATAGGCGCATTGGTGGAGAATACCGTCGTCGGCTTTTGTTGAGGTGAGTGAGGTGTGAGGTGAGGCAAAGCTTCAACTCGTATTTACATGCATCCTTACATGCAGTCGTGCATGTATGTGCCTGTCACTTTTTTTCTTTTGGCTTTCTATTTTCCATCTTCATCATTGACACCCGGGTAAAAAGCCTCTCTCTGTCTCCCTCTCGCACCATCTCTGCAGCCCAGATTCCAAATGCTTTCCGGTCGTCCAGGCCATTGTCCGGCCCGAACGGATGCGGCGTAGGGACTCTTTTCTTGCCGGGCCAGCAGTCACGAGACGACACAAATATTTTCCAGGGTAGGGGGGGCCTTGAAGGTGTTGCAAGTTGGGCTATTATTGTAACCCCCCCTCATAGGTACAAGTAGTCTTCTGGCAAACTCATCAGCCTTGTCAGCCGAGCATTGCCGTAGACAGAGGGAAGCCTGTGTTTGCCGGAGGTCGCCTCGGCCGGGGCGCTGTCTCAAGGCCCGGGCAGTACATGGGGGGGACTCAATTCGGCGGCTTGCGATGGAAAGAATCGGTGGCTGGCGAAATTCAGAAGAAAACTCTTTACTTGTACATGTTCTTATTCGGTTTCCATTCCTTCCTCCATATTGAAGTCGGGTTCTCTATGTGTGTGTGTGAGTCCAACATGTAGCCTTGCAAGGGTGTCGCAGTTCCGGGTTATTTTCAACGAACGGGTCCCGGTGCAGGCGGCTGCTTGAGTCTTGGGACAGACGGGTTCCGTGCTAGAGATGAAGAGTTTTCTCTCTTGCAATCCCTTTCCCTTTATTGCTATATTCTTCTTCCGTTATATTCCTTCTTCCCCAGCAAGGTACATTGCGCCTCCAAAAGCCGGACTGTCAATGGACTGATTTTCTTTTTCGCCTAGAGCCCGAGATGGGATGAAGAGGCGACGAGCGTATGGGGAGGAGGGGGGGCCTCCTGTCGGTGTGTGCACCTGTCAACCTCGCGCGTGCGCCCGCGGCTGGTGCGTGTCCGTTGGTAGGGACCAGCCCAGCCTCGCTCTTCTCTGGGGGAGTCTTGACTCTGGAGCAGAAGGGGGCAGTCAGAGAGTTGTTCGTTTCGAGGCTAGGAACATGGTTGTGCCTGGTTCCAGACTTGCCTGGGGGAGAGGATCCTCGTTGCTGGAGGTAGCCTTCCAAAGAAGAAGTTCTAAGAGCCGGAAACTCGCACAAGGAGCAAAGCGGCCAATGCTGAGCAACCTTCTCTCTGTCTGCCTGTCCGTCTCTGTGTCTATCTTCCCAAACCCCCCTGGAAACTCTCTTGTGCCGTTGTGACCAAGTTTCACAACTATGGGAACGGAAAAGCTCGGGGAGCAGCAACCCTTCAGAGTCGTTCCATGCGTGGTGTGACTGCCCGGGGCGTTTTCGTCCTCTCTACCTCCGTTGACAAGTCTTCAACACGGGCTTAATCAGCTCGACCGCGTAGGGAACAACATCTTCGGGTGCATGCGAGGTCCGAGATGCCAAAACGCACAGGTTTGTATACGGTACGGTGTATGCACGTTTCGGAAGGCCCTTGGCCGGAGGAAGGAGGAGACGAGTCGCGTGGTTCTTGCGTATGCACCGCTTGTGCGTTTGCTTTGATCCATGGCCACACCCTTCGGCCCCCCGGACGGAGATCATGGGCGAGCCAGGGACCTAGGAGGAGGAGGCGGAGGATGATGTTTCCCCTTGTATAGCCGAACGAGTTCTTGATTTGGGGATATACACGAAGATTTATAATCGTTATGTGAGCATTCTGGTACGTTTTGGTGAGTCAATGGCTTGGAACCGCCGAGTTATGCCCATCAACGACGGCCGATCCTTGTTGATGGTAGATTTGTTGTTTTGCTGTTTTTCTACTCGTCGTGAGGTGTAGGGTAGTTGAGACCTGAAGGACGACCTGATACTCTGGGCTTGAGGAACGGGACACTACAGTTGATGGTTTGGACAGCACGTAGTTGATTTAGAATACGCATGGAGTGGTTTGTACTGGTGACGAAAACATGTCTCGTTTGTATACGTGTAATTGTGATTGTGGCATCGGAGGAACTGGTTGCAGATAAGCAGCTGGCCAAGCATCATGACGAGGGAACGACGTTTAACTCGACGGTCCCAGAGTATGCCCAAGTTACAATCAGTTTATATACCCAGACAAATAGACACAGAGTCCCAGAGACACCAGAGCAGTATACGCGTTTTACATATACCATCTGCACTTGTCTTGTCACGCAACTGAAACTCTGGACATGCAACTACGAAGTAAGCACTCTAAAAAGAACTGTCTTGTCGTGGGGGAATGGTGTCCAAGTAAATTACAAACATGCTAGCGAGTACACGGTATCAATACACAATTTATAGACTGGTGACATGAGGGCAGAGCGTGTACCTTAGCCAATGCTGTTGCTGCAAACGACTGCGCGATACCGCCATCAGGCTGCAGCAACCGTACTGGCTGATGATTGACCAGAACACAATAGAAGAACGCAGACTCGCTCATTATTAGCATCGCAATTAGTTATATGAATCATATAATAGAGTAAGGAACGTGAACACGGGTGCTGTTCGGGTTTGAGCAAACGCCGACGATGCGTGGCCATGTTGAGTCCAATGTAAGACAATGAAGGCTGGATAGGTTCAGCCTTCTCAAAACGTTGACTCATGGACCAAAGAGCAACAAACGGCGTCTCTTGAAAATTTTACCAATCATCAAAGGCGCGTTTATCCTCGACCAACTCGAGCCTCCCTCACCATCATCACCCAAACACACTCCCCTCTGCACACCCTCAAACACAGCATTTTCAAACTCACAACACCATTCATCTCTCCTTTCGCGTCATCAAGATGTGCTTCATCTACCGCAAATTCTACCACTGCCTCGCCTGCGACACCCTGAAGTACTGCAAGACCAAGCGGGAGCTCTGCCGCACCCGCAAGGTCAACAAGAACCTGCTCTTCAACGAGGTGGCCGAGGACGACCCGGTGTGCAACGAAGAGTTCTACGACAAAAAGTTTAGCCATGTGAGCCCCGATGAGTGTGCTTATTGCTGCCGCAAGCAAGCCGAGAAGGAACGCTCCCATCTGGAGGCTGAGCAGAAGCAGCGCGAGCGCGCGGAGCGTGAGGAACGGGAGAGGCAGCATGCTCTGACTGGACTTTCTGGCGCGGCGGCGGACGCTGCCTAGATGTGAGTGATTGACGGCTTGACTCTGAACGTGACCTTGGTCTGGATATCGGATGCTAACGTCTGTGAAGGATGACTGTTCCCTATGGGAGATCACCACCCAACTGACCCGAGCCTCGTGATGGTTTCCCTAGCAGCGATGGGCAAACTTTCGGAGTCGAGAGTCACAGAGGGATATGGTGCCGGTACAAACGGGAGGAGGTTATGAGTTATCGTTTGAACGTGAGGCGTGCTGCTGGATGTACCAGAGCTGGATGGGGATGATGATCGTGGCAGCCTCAACAACATATGAAGTTATGACTACCAGGGAGACATCTCTGAATGAGTGAATGAATAAAAAGAAAATCACGGCACCCGAGACATTCCATTCGCCGTGATCAAAGTAATACGGGTAGATGAAACTGTGTCACTGTCAGGTACTACTATATATACCTGCACTCGCCTCGCTCCTGTGACCTAAAGTACCACATAGACAGCAGTCATAACCCGTGCCTTCACTTCAAACGCCAGACCAATCAGTCAAACAAAGCAACTATTGCCTACAAAAACCCCACCGGTTCCCATCACCAACATCACCAAACTTCCCTCGAGTCACAGAAACCCCTTGTTCACCCACCGTCACAACTCACCCCAAGAAAGAAAAAACATGTGCGAGTCAAAGACCGTCAGGTGGGAGTGCGGCAGATGCTACAGGTACATCCGGAAAGACCCCCCCGTGCTGGTCGAGTGCGTCCCCAGGCTGAACGGCAAGCCCTGCACGGTGGAGGACAGGGAGCGCACGGCGTATGAGAACTGGGAGAGGTGCATCATCTGCGTGCAAAAGGACCACGAGAAGAAGAACAAGAACCTGAATATTCACTAGACGATGGAGAGGAAAGTAACTCTTGCGGGGTAGCGATGGTGGCTGTGTTGAGAGGAAAAAGGGGAAGGGGTTATAGTTTTTAGGGAGCAAAGCCCTTGAACAGCTGATTTTACTGCAGTGTCGTTGATTGCGCTGTAGGATGGAGAAATCAACGTGAACTGCATATAAAAGAAGAGAAGATCATATACTTTGAGAATTAGGCATGTGCGAAAGGCGTATATAGTAGTGACTTCTCCTTCCAGGCAGTAGTATGACCTTGACCTTGCATCAAACACCCGTTACGTTCACCATTAATGAATAAGAGGAATTATGTGAATGCCAAAAGCATATCGGAAAACGCTGCAACAAGTGCAAGGACTGGTCCAGCCTTTGGACAACTCGAGGAGTCTCGTCACATCTGCATCTTCTGCGGACGGGCTGTGCAAGCAGGATTGCTGCTTTGTACAGTCCGCCGACTGCAAACCTTACAACATGGAAGAAGACTGAAAAAGCTGCTTCTCACACAGGGAAACGGCAGAAGTAGCCTGGTGAGTAGATGCATCCCTGGTAATCCGTCGCTCACTTCTCGGGGATGCAAGCTTGTTGGATGTAGCCACTGAGTGAAGGAAAACATGCAGGAATTTAAGCTAAATGATGAGAACAAACCTGCTTGTTTAATCTATGACCGAGTCGTCTGATGTGTCTCTGGTCAGCCAAGGGATAATGAATATGACTGGCGTTTGCGTCTGGGCAGCAGCGAATGCAGCATCCGTTACACAACGACTTCTCTCGTTATGAGGCTAGAGAAGATGATGCTGTACGACTAGAACTGCGTCATACAGTAAATAGATCAGCTAGTGGTTCACAAACACCCACTCTGAACCATCATAAACACGATTTCTATAAAATAACCCCCTTCCCTCGTACGCCACACAACCACTCTCCTCTCCCCATCACCGTCAACCTCTCTCTCTCTCCCTTCCAAACCAAAGAAGCAAAAACATGTGCACCAGCCTCTTCAACGCCTACCACTGCACCCAGTGCCACCGCCTCATCCAAAAATCTCCCTGCGGCATCATCCCCTGCGCCTCCCCTTCCTCCTCCACCTGCGCACCCGCCGAAAGGGCCGACCGCCGCGGCATGAGCTGGAGGGACTGCGACCGCTGCTTCGAGCAGATGAAGAAAGAGCGAGAGCTGGCAGCGCAGGCGCTCGCGCCGAGAGACGGCTTCGATGCCCTCAAGGCTGCGCAGAGGGGACAGTGGGCGCGGTCCGAGGGGGAAGGGTGTGTTGTTTTGTGAGGGGGTTGGTTTGGGTGAGCATCGGGGAACAAAAGGCCGTGGAAAGGGGAATTGGATTTCAAGTATGTAATATATTCGCCATGTTCCGAGTTTAGTCAAGCGACGTTGCGGTTGAGTCTTATACGTGAAGCCATGTTCTCATGCTTCGCGGTGACCCAGACACAACCTGTCACGATTCACCTCCAACACCACGTCTATTTAGCTCCTCCCCAGATGCTACATCTTCTCTTCCCAAACCCACACAATACGATACCAAAATTAACAAAAATAGCACCCCTACATAAGTCAAAATGTGTGTCCAGCACATCACCGTTTATGCCTGCGAGCGCTGTGACGAGCCCATCCGCACCGAGCCGGGCAGGCTCGACGAGTGCGAACGCTCCAAGGAAGAGAGGCCGCAGCCCTGCGAGATAAGCTACGCCCATGATCCCGCCGAGGTTTCGTACTTTGAGTGCCCTGCATGTAATGAAGCAGCTCGTGTCTTGGACGAGCACCGAAGGGCGAAGGAACGGGAGAGGAAGGATGACAGCTATTGAGGGAGCTAGATAGGTCGAAATAATCATGCATGTCTACATGTAGGCTGAGTAGAAATGAATGATAAAATATAATCAATGTCCTATCATGCTTAGAAACCTCAGTTCCCTTCATAATGACATAACATCTGGACATCTCAAATGTAGTTGCTTCTGAACAACTTGGCCTGTACTTCTCTACCTTGTTAAACGCCATACAACCCCCTTTTGATGCTCATATGGTACAGTCTATAAAACAAGCCCCTACCCGATCCACCGCGGCAGGTAAAACTTGACATTCTCGTACACCAAAAACGTCACCCACGTCGCGGGCATCACCCTCACCACACCAGGCACCACCCCGCGATAGAACCCTCGGGTGCCCTCCTCTGCCCAGATCCTCGTCGCCACCCCTCGAAACCCTCGCCCGAACCGCTCCTCAGCTTCGTAATTCTGCAGCCGGCTCCGCAGCACCTGGTACGGATACGTGACGGCCCCCGCGACGAACTTGGCCAGAGTGGACAGGCAGACCGTAGCTTCGGAAGTCAGGGGCTCGCTCTCGCCGATGCCGTAGAGCTCGAACCGCCGTGCGTAGTACCACCGCTTTGCAGGCTCGTACACGGCAAACTGCACAGCGCCGTGCGATACCCCGATGAGCGACACGGCCAGGCCACGGTAGAAGCCGCGCACACCCTCCGTCGCGAAAATCGTGCGAGCACCGGCTGCCATTGACGGATACGCCCCGCGAGCGCCGCGGTCCGAGGACACCATGCGCGTCTTGAGGACCCAGATCGGGTTCGTAAGCGCCGCCGTCGCCGCACCGGACATTGCGCTGGCCGCGAAGTAGTCCCCGGGGGAGGGACGAGCTCGGCCCTGGGAGGCGGCGAGGGCACGCTCGAAGCGCGACTTGAAGAAGAAGAAGGAGGCCCAGCTGGAGGCGTTGCCGACGAGGTTGGGCGTCAGGCCGCGGTAGAGCGAGGCGAGGGGTTGCGGGTTGGCCATGAGCGAGCGCAGGATGGACATGGTGGAGGGACGAATCGCTGACGCGTGGGTGCTGCGATAGACTGGACAGAGACGTTAGTCTTGGTGAATTGAAAAAAGGAGTGACAATGGCTGTCAGCGAAGCGTACTCTGCATGCGAGTCTTGACAATATCCAGCGGATGAACAACTAGAGTAGCGACGGTGCCGGCGCTGAGGCCGGCAATGGACTCGATGACGGCGGGGGAGAGACCCGCATGGTTGAGGTCGGGCATAAAGGAGGAATGGAACAGATTACTATCACGGTCTCTGTCACATTGTGTGAGCAAAGAAGTTGGAGAGGGGAATCGTGGGGTACATGTAAATGGTGGGTGAAGCTCAAAGTGAAGTTGTCGACTGCCCAATTTTTAAGCGGAGCTCCAACTCGTTAGCCCGAGCTTCCACGGACCGACGTCACCGTCACTATTTGTATCGGCATCGTTGCCGAACAAAGACCTGCAAGTAGCCGACCGAATTAAGACACGGAATTGGGTGGGAGTGGGCGGCAGATAAAGAAGAATTAAGAGTGGTTTCTCTTTTGTCATCTAGACATGGATCTTGGTTTGCGTGATGATACAAGTTTTTAAGTCGTTCCCAGTACAATCAACCCTCTCTCCAGCATGCGTCGGATCGCCATCCCGGACATCCACGATATACCCAACAACGCCATGAATGCTGGTGGTATCGCCCCTTCTCAAGTCTCGATTGCTTTGAAATAATGTACAAGATATGGTTCGTTTGGTCGCATAAGTCGTCTGTCTACTTAAGAGAGGGGAGAGAGCAGGCTGAGGACGGTTAGTTGTGCGCGAGTTATTGACAAGGACAAGAGGCGTACCGGATGACTGAGGGTCGCGGGTCGCTACGAGTGTAGCCTGGTAAAATGTCAGTTTCGTGTCTCGAAGAATGCCGTCGTTATTCGAGCGTCGTACCAAGGTAGAGGATCAGAGGGAGGTAGCCACTGGATGGACTTTGTTAGTAATTGCACGTACAACATCAAGCCCTGGAGGGAGACAACATACTAGTGAATGGCCACGCGAGAAATGTCGATGAGCTTCGCAATGCGCTCCTGCATCCCACATCAGCATCTCCGACTCGAACCGTCGGCGTCTAAACTTGCGCACCTTGGACTCTTCAGAGAGGGCGAACATCTTGACCGCTATAAGGTTTTCGATATAACGACAGGGACCAATTGAAGACGGCAGGAGTTGAAACCGAAATGGCGCTCTTGGGAGACGTCGTCGAGTGAGTGGATTCCTGGCAACCGATTTGAAGCTGTTGAGCGCGGCCTCGTCCAGATGCCCTCCAAAAATTTCGGAATCCAGCAAAAAGCGGGCCAAGGAAAAAAGTCGCTCCCCCGAGTAGACGCAGGCGCAGGCGCAAGCGCAAGCGCAGACGCGCAAAACCCGCGCATGAGCGGGTCAACGCCGGCAAAATCCCCGACTTCCCCATGGAAGCAAGTGGTTCAACCTCCAGCCAAAATTTCTAGGACAAAGTTGGTCCAGGCAAAGAAGAGCTTCACCTTTGTTTACTGTCGACGAAAAACCTGCGATTCGGGACCAAAACTCATACAATTTGACCACAGCGCAGTCGAGAGGAGTTTTCCTTCCTCCCCGGGAAGCACCTACATCATGGCGCAAAACAGGCACTGGTGAGCTCTCCCTTCCAGCACACGCCGAACGAGACAGGCAAAAACTAACGTTTTGCGACTCGCACAGGGAGCAGGACAAGGAGGCGACCGTCTACATCGGAAACATTGACGAGCGCGCGACGTCGGCCATGGTGTACGAGATCATGCTCCAGATGGGCCCCATCCACAACATCCACATGCCGCGCGACCGCGTCACCCAGACGCACCAAGGGTTCGGCTTCGTCGAGTTCCGCACGCCCACCGACGCCGAGTACGCCGCCAATGTCATGAACGGCGTCAAGCTGTACGGCAAGTCGCTGCGCGTCAACAAGGCCAGCGCCGACAAGCAAAAGGCCGCCGAGGTGGGCGCCGAGCTCTTCGTCGGCAACCTCGACGCCATGGTCGACGAGAAGATCCTCTACGACACCTTCAGCCGCTTCGGCCCGCTGCTGAGCCTGCCCAAGGTGGCGCGCGAGGAGAGCGGCGCGAGCAAGGGCTTCGGCTTCGTCAGCTACGGCGACTTTGACAGCAGCGACGCCGCCATCGCCAACCTGCACGGCCAGTACATCCTGAGCAAGGAGGTCTCGGTGCAGTACGCATTCAAGAAGGACGGCCGGGGGGAGCGCCACGGCGACGACGCCGAACGATCTCTGGCCGCCGAGGCCAAGAAGCGAAACATTGTCCCCGAAGCCCAGCCCGTTCCACAAGCCTTCCTGCAACCGCCGCCCGCCGCCCCGGCAGCTCCCCCGGCCGGCTTCGATCCCTCAGCCCTGGGAGCCATGCCCATGGGAGCTCCCCAGCAGCCAATGCCCGCAGGTTTCGCGCCCCCTGCTCGAGGTCCATCTCCTTACAACGCCGGAGTGTCGCCAGTCGGAGCACCCCCGCGAGTCTCGGCCCCTCTCCCTCCCGCGCCGTCTGGCCTTCCCGCAAGGCCGCCGCAGTCCCAGGCCGGCTACACCAACCCGGCCGATTTCCATCCAGGCAGCTTCCGACCGCAGAACGGGACGGCACCGCCTCCGGGCTTCCCTACTCCTCCGCCCGGATTTCCCACTCCTCCTCCGGGCGCTTCTGGCACTCCTCCAGCTCCCCCGGGTTTCATGCCACCTCCTGGCTTCCAGCCTCCTCCCGGGTTCAACCGCCGGTGAACACACACATCCTCTTGAAAACCATCACGGTCACAACGGGCTCCTAGGGGCCAGATTAATGCTTACTTGACTCGTTCGAGTCGCGAATTCAGAAATTAAAACAAGGTCCCCAAAGCAAAAAAGGACCGAAACGAGCGATGATGCATCGCCAACTCTCTAATAATTCCATCCCCCCCCAAAAACAAAAAGATGAGACCACTCAATGATGATGTGGTCAGGTATCGTACAGCTCTGATATAACCCGATTCTCTGGTATACAAACCGTCCCAAACAATGTTCCCTTTCTTTTTGTGCGGCAAAGACCATGCCAAAACGCCGGGTTCACAATAGTACACCCCCTAAGTTTGTTTTTTATATTCATCAACGCCCAGAAAATGCCTCCATGGCCTCCCTTGTCGCCTTGTCCCATTCTCGCGCTGCCTCTTCACGTTGACCCTGCACCTCGAGCGACTGTGCAAGCATCCCATCCGCAACACTCTGCCACAGAACATTACCACTGCGCTGTGCCTGCTTGGCTGCTGCCAGAGCACTCTTGAGCGCCTGCTCGCCAATGACGTTCTCGAACAACCGGCTTCTCATAATAGCCAGCGTAACGGCTGCACCCAGCACGTTATTCGTGGACCGGGAACCACCCATGGCGGCCTGGATGTGCTGTTTCTGCATGTTCAGCTGCTGTGGCGGGTCCGTCACCAAGGCAGCCATGACGTTGTGCCATGCCGTGCGTAGGTCAATATTAGGGTGAACCGAGCAAAGGGGCTGAAGTTGCTCAATCAGTTCCAGCGTCTGCGGGTCGTCGCGCTGGGAAGGATGCTGTAGGATCCAGAGCCGGTTCAGGGCTGCCAGCAGTGAAAGCTCCTTTTGTGCGGCCTTGATGCCTGGGCCACGCCCCGAAAGGCTGAAGCCGGGGCTCTGGAAGACGGCGAGGGCGGATGGGAGGTCTCCTGTACCTTGGTAATAAACGCCAGACAGATAGGTAGAGAGCAACTTTAGGATGCTCTGCGTAGACGGTGCAATGAGACTGTCCAAAGTGTCGATGAACTGCTTCGCTCTGCCCCATTGACAGTGACTGGCCGCGAGCAAGCCCAGTAAAATGTTCAAGTAGATCTGGGTTTCCACTCGCCACTCGCGTTGTCTGATGGCCTCCCGAAGTGATACGGAAGCGCCATAGCGGGTTCCCTTCGTTTCTTGGTCCCCTTGACCGAGTTAGTGACCAGTCATTTCTTCGGAAGGTGTGGGTGTTTCCTTACAGTCTCCAACAATCTTGAGGCCTTCTCGCCAATAGTCAGCTGTAGCGGCTGACCTGTTGCCGCTTGGTAATTTGTGCAGGCTGGCCAGGCCACTCAGCACATGTCTGGTCTTGGATCAGTACTGGCAGATGGGAGATGAGGTTTGAACTGTCACTTACACGAGCGACCTCAGCTCCATTGGCGTCATGAACGATAAAACTAGGAAATCCGACGGTGACTCATGATCACCCCCTTGAATAATGGTGCAAGTATCCGCACTTATAGTCTGACCTGTCGATGGCTGCTTCTTGATAGGGACAACAAAATCGGCTTTGAAATTGAGCGCGTGGTCGCAATTGTCGATCTGCTTCTGAAGGAGGCGTAGCTTTTGCGACGTGAGATCGGGACTCTGAAGATTGATGCTTGACGCCAAGTCGAGTAGAAGTGTCATCAGATCGAGCTGCATGATATGGACCGAGGGGTCGAATTGAAACTTTGCAGCCTGAGCAATGCACGTCTGGACTCTCTCCATGGTCCCATCCTTGGAAGCCTTTAGGAGAGTAAGGCCTTCGAGGATAGAAGCGAAGACGCTGAGGGCATTGTCGCCACGGGCGTTGGCAATGGTTTGGATAGACTGGATATTATTGAGGACACTTGCATCGGCTGTTTGGCTAACTTCCATATGAAAGGTCGCCTTGAGCAATTTAAACGTGTAGAGCCAATGAATATGTTTGAACCTGCAAAATCATGAGTTTGGTTTGTCATTGAGCAGCCGGTTTACTTACGCTTCACAATCAGCGATATGACGATCAACTGCATTTAGAGCCGCCTTCGGGCTACGTTGGAACAGAACCTTCAACATTAGATATTGCATACAGTATTTCAGATCAAACAGTCGGTGCTGCGCGAATCAGTTAGCCACAGCCCGAGTAGTATTGAGTATTCTTTACCTTGTCGCAAATCGTGATGCCTTTCGTGAGCGCCGTCTCAGCTTCCATCAAATTTTCCGTCTCTTCGAGTATCATGGATGCATATCGCAACCGCATCCTAGCCTCCTGGCGTGGTGATAATCGATTGCTCTGGAGAGATGCTTCCAAGCAAGCCAGACCTGTCGTTATCAGGTTTTGATACTCGTCGATACGAGCAGGGTCCGAAGACATTGCTACATCATGCACCGCAGATCGCGCCTTGCCGAAGCATTCCTCCGCTACAGCCACCATCATCTGTACCGTGTCAACTGGTCTGGATTTTGGGGTGATGGCCGGTGACTTCTTCGTGATGCTTGGTGAGCGAGCTGTCAGTGCCGGAGAGTTGCTGACAGAAGAGTGCGGACTGGGCTTTATCCTGGGTGTAGCCGCTCCCGTCCTGTGTTGCGTTGACGGCTGCGGTTGCGGCGTCTTCAGCATGATGTCCATTGGCTTGACCGTTATCGTATCCAGCGGCTGTACCGTGATGCTGTCCAATTGCGCAGGGTTGATGGTATCTGGCGTCGGCGGAGCTACAGGAGTGCTCTGAGACTGCCCCATCATGGATACTTGGGACGGTGGGATTTGTTGTATGTCTTGTAGGTTTACAAAGTTATGTACCGGCTCCAAGGACGGCGGCGGTTGCGACTGCGGCGCCGGCTCGGGGAAAGATTCAGGTTCAGGTTCGGGTTTGGGTTCGGGTTGATGTTCGTGTTCGGGTTCTGATACAGGCGTGGGCTCTTCTTGCACTGGTTGCGATACTGGCTGTTGTTGAGGGAGCAGCAGTGATTGCCCATTGTTTTGATGAGGATGGTGCGAGTTGAAAGAAGTCTGGCTTTGTCGTCGCACAGGGGTTCTTTGACCATGGAGCTGGTGTTGCGTTTGGGATTGTAGCTGATGTTGATAACTTTGTTGAGGTTGCTCGTACGGTTGGTGATGTTGCAGTGATTGTTGTTGTCGATGCTCCTGCTGGTGATGCTGGGTTTGCGGTAGCTGGGTTATTTGAGGGGACTGCGGCAGAGGAATCTGAGGCGATTGAGGCAACGGTATTTGGAACCCATGCTGTTGACTAATAGATGGTGTTCGAATAACTGAAGGTCTTCTGGGGGACGGCGAAGGGATTTGTTGCGGCGTAGGTTGTCGTTGGGGGGACGCGACGTGTCGCGGGAAGATTTGCTGCTGATGCTGTTGCGGCTGGAAATGCTGCTGTTGCTGAAACACCATCTGATGTTGCGGCTGGGCCTGCGGCGACTGTTGATGCTGCCACACGTTTGCCGACGGCATGTATGACGAGGTCGCGGCCTGCTGAAGCATCTGAGGATGCCCTCCGCCGTGGTACGTCTGCGGCGATGGATCGAAGCTCTGGTACGGTGTCGCCATGCCTCCATACTGCGCCATCTGCTGTTGCTGCTGCTGCATCTGCGGGATATACGACTGCTGCTGCTGCTGCTGCTGTTGTTGTCCCTGGACCGGATAAAACTGCTGTTGAGGGTTTCCGTACGGCTGAGGGAACCCAGCACCTCCTCCTTGGGTGCCGTTGGGGCCATTGCCGCCCATGAAGGCGGCATTCGGGTTCATGGATGGCTGCTGGCCCTGCTGGCCCTGGCCGTGAAAGGCCTGGGGGCCACGGTAGCTCATGGCCTGGATCTCAGCCTGAAGGGAGCCTCACCACCATCCAGCTTCGGATTCCGAATTGTCGTCTTGGTCGCGGGGGCGCAGGCGGCTCATGGCATTCTCGGAAGCGCGCGTCTTCGCCGTGGAGAATCAGTGAGCTGTCGAGTTGAACGGCTCGTCCGTGGATGTCGCTTCGAATCGTGCCGAGTTCGTCGATCGGGTGTTCGTCTGTCGTTGCATCGAGATGCTCCGCGTGTTGAAGGAAGGACAGAGACACGATGCGACCGGGGTTCTGGTGGTCGTGTTGCGGGGGGCTCTGATTGGATGCTGTCGAGGAGTCTAGCGCTTTTAGCGCCTTTGCGTGTCACTGTCACTTTCTAGCTACAAGTTTAGCCGTCTCGACTTCAAGTTACGGATAAAGTATCGAGTACATGTACCTCCAAAAAGATGTCTGATGGACTATGAGTGCAGGAACTTCAAATTTTCAGTGGCAATAAACACGCCGGCTTTGCTTTGCTTTGCTATTCTTTACGCATCTTCTCTGCATGTCATGTCATCAATCGGCTGAACCAAATGTTTAAACTAAAAAATCAACACCTTGCGTTGGCTGTTCATGTATTCGTCTCGACAAGTGCCACATGCTCTTGTCAGCTAGAATAGTACATCGTACTTTTACATCAGGGATATACACAGGCGCCTCACACCCTTTTTGCCTTCTCCCGCATCATGTCCAGATTCCAAACCAAATGTCTCTGTCTAGCCGAATTGAGAAAGAAAGAGAAATAGAAGGAAAAAAAAGGAAAAAAAGCCCATAAGAGAAGAAATCAAAACCCCGAGCGCCAGGGCATGCAAAACCCCATTATGGGTATTAAACAAGCAAACAGAAGTATATGAGCATAACGCCCGTCGCTGAGCAACACTCGACATCGTTGCAACGAACGCTCCAATCTCATGGGCATCATTAACCCATGCATGTCCACTCGGCGAAGACACACCAACGCGCTGTGCGATCTGCCAGGACGAGACCTCTCCAGACGCCCTTCTCTGAGCACTTGATGATTGTTTCCCATGTGCCCCCATCACTGACCTCCTCGGTACTTGAGAGTCTTCCAACGTGGATGCCCTTGCGATCCTCCTTCCTCATAAGCCGAAGAATTTTGCCTCCGGGCGTTTGAATGGCGAGCTTGGCGGGCTTCTTGCCGGCTACTGTGCCACTAGCAGCAGAGCTGGGCTGCGAACCGCTGGCAATGGACGCCCCGATGCTCATAGCAGATCCTGGACGGTTGAACGGGTCAGCGGTGCCGCCAGGATTCGACGAAGGTGTAAGAGCTGATTGCGGGCCGGCGGCCAACGAGCTGGGGTGTTGCCGGATAGCGAAGACGAATGTGTTATTGAGAGCCAATCGCTGACACTGTGGTTGGACCACATATATGTCGTGTCTCTGAGCGTGAGGAGTTGGATGCCGCGTCACAAACTCGTAGGGAGGATTTTCGCCAGTATGGACAATCGGCAGCGCAAATGCCAGGGGATGGGGAATATCTTTGATGCTGTGCATCAGGCCTCGTTTGCCCGCATACACCTTGAGAGTACCTTGACCCTCGTCTCCCGGCAAGAGTGCTTTGATGGTGTATCTTTTGACACCATTGAACCATTCGGCCTGAGCGAGGGCTCTCTTCTTAACCATGTCTCCGCTCTCGAAGACGTCACCATCGGCATCTCGGGTGTATCCACGGACTTCAACCTCGGCGGCAACTTCAATATCTGCCGGCACATTGAACTTGATGTGCACCATCTCCAGATCCTCGATTCGTGTCGACGACGTATTGTAATCAACCATCTCAAGGCCGTTCCTGAAATACATGGCCGAGGCGCAGGGCAGGTTAAGGAGCGTCTCGTGGGCTACCGGAGGAACAATGTGCTGTTGGCTATGATGCTCGGGGATATGCGTCCAGCATATCTCGAGAGGGCGAGAAAGGAACCACCATGAATCAGCTGTCGTGTTATTCCAGCTCGAATACAGATGCCGTCGGGGGTTGGAGGGACTCGCAAGGCAGCAGTCAATCATACGCCACTCATTGTCGACTACGACTGCGTTCCACCAGTGATTTGGTCGTGGCATGATGTTGATCTCAGGGACCTCACCTGGCGTCTTCAGATAGCCTCGAACAATCTCGCAATGAATGCCAACCGCCGCGCACATTTCCATGACGAGGACAGCATACTCTTCGGCCGAGGCCTTCTTCGAGGCAATAACTCGTCGAGTATCGATTTCCCCCTCAAAGTCTTCTTCCCAGTTGATCTTTTCCGCCACCCACGTGAAAATGGCTCGAAGTCTTTGCACTTCACTTCGGTACGGACGACACACATATGTGGTAGCCAGAGTAACCGCTGTTGTTGTGCTGGAAAGACCGCTGATGAACCTCGAGTTCTTGTCGACTTGTGATAGGTTGAGCGTATGATAGTTGATTGGCTCTTCGACAGGCTCTCCGTCAGCACCCTCGTCTCCCTCAACACCCTCATAAAGCTCATCGACAGGATTGAGAGCTGGATGGTCCATCATTTGGCAACGTTCGCGCCTCTCGACCATCTCATTCTTGCTGATGGAATTGGATCTATTCACGTCGCGACGGACCTGGACCCAGTCCACACTCCCACTTGAACCAGTCTCAGCAGTGGTAAGATCTCGGCTGGAGCCTGTGTTGCCCATCCCAGCCATTGGTTTGGACCCTGGAGGAAGTGATCGCGCGAAAGGAGACCGGCTCGTCACCTCGGAACCAGCCACGAGGCCACCACGCGTACTGGCAACACCGGTCTTTGCCGTATCCAGAATCTTGCGGAAGATATTCCTCTTAGGAGGTTTTGGCTGGACTAGACCTCCAAGCCCTGGAGTTGAGTCGTCATGGAAGCCAGCCTGAGTCTGTGGACGAGTGGCAATGGCGTTACTGGCATGGCTGCTGTGGTATGTGACACCTGTGAAGGGGGTTTCTGGCCTGTCATCGTCGAGATCGCGCACACCAAGGGCACTCTGAGCACGTTTCGCATTTCCATTCCTCGCAAGGCTTCCCGCGCTGGTCGTGCTGAATGCTCCGGCTGAGGTGCCGCTCCATAATGTCCGGCCGCTGCTTTGGGTAGACGAACTACTATTGCTCTGGTTACCGGATGACGAGTTTGTCGCAGTCGTCTTGATGGTTGATGTCCTGTTCATTCCTCGGCCAATCTCATAGGCTGACTTGCGGGTTCGAAGCTTTCTTTCAGAAGACGCGACAGAGCTTCCCATGGAGGACTTGGGTCGCTCGAAAGGCACGGTCTTTGGAGGAGGTGCGGGTGGCTGATCGCTTGACTTGGAGTTCTGACGATGCAGCTGCTCGAACTGCTTCTCCATACGTTGGACGTAACTGCTGAGTTTGTCTTCGCCACGAGAACCGTTTTGGTATGAGACTTCCTGTGTGGACTCCCCACTCCAGGTTTCGTAGCCTTCATCTGGTTGTGCTATGCCCAAGGAAGTTCTCGGTCTGCCTCGCTCCTGTCGCTGAGAACCACGAGAAACCAAGGCGAAGGAGTCGGGGGACCAAGGATCGAGCGGCGTTTCTGGCTCGTCGTCTTCTCGAGAATCACCAAGACCCCCTAATTGGCCTAGTTGCTCCATCACACCGTCCATAGCTTCTCGCAAAGGTGAAGGCGTCATGCCGCCCGCGGGAGAGGGCGGTGCTGGGGACACGGCGCCGGGGGTATACGGGATATAATGTCTATCATCGAAGGAGCCATGGGCTTCGTGCTTCAATGGGGGAGGCGGAGGTCTATACGAGTTGTGTGAGTTTTGTCTCGAGACGTGAGGATTGAAGGAGGCATTGGATCCATGGCGGGCAATCTCCACAGAGCCTCGATGGTGCTCGTTAGATCCGTATCGAACCAGGTCCATGGAACCGTGATGCATGTTATTAGACCCTTGACGGCTTAGGTCTACTGAACTGCGGTGCACATCGTTTGACCCGTGACGAACGAGAGCCATAGAGCCACGATTAATATCGTTGGAACCCGTTCGAGTGACATGTCTGTGTGGTGGAGGGGGAGGGGGAGGGCTATCCCTGCCCTGACTCCTGTGAAAGCTCTGCGGGCGGAAAGAAGGCGCGGGAGAAGCAGCTCTCGGAGCGTAATGATGAAGTGGCCCTGGTGAAGGGGCTCGCGAGTTCCAACTGTTGTCACGAGAGTAGTGCTGGGGAGGAGGAGGCGCCGGAGATGGTCCTCTCGAGATGTAGCCGTGAGGAGGGGCTGGAGAAGGCGCTCGGGATCCGTAGCTATGAGACATGTGAGACGGTGCGGGTGACGGAGCTCTTGAGAGGTAGTGTTGCGGGGGAGCTGGTGATGGAGCTCTTTGATGATAAGCCTGAGGCGGAGCTGGTGAAGGCGCTCTTTGGTTATAGCTATGCAGAGGTGCTGGTGAGGCTGCTCTTGGATGATAGCCATGCGGAGGTGCGGGCGATGGTGCTCTGTTGCTGTGGTTGCGCCGAGGAGCCGGGGACGGAGTTCTTTCAGGTTCTTGGGTGCTCTGGGCGTACGATGCACCCGAGTCCTGTCGAGCTTGTGGCTTGGGAGCCTCTCGGAAGGTCTCCGGTATCTTTGCACTGGTGTAATGGGGAGCCTTTGCATATGCTTCGAAAGGTTTCCGGAAAGACTTTGACTTTGCGGCGGCATTGTGGCCTGGTGGTGTATTATTCGGAGGAAGAGGGCTCACGGATTTCGTTGTCGGTCGGAATTCCGCGGGAAGAACTTCTACGAAGTTTGAAGGGAAGGATCCAACCGTTCTTCGATCTCGATAGAGCCTGCCCGTCCACCATGATCCATCACCAGCATTGAGACACTCGATCAAATCGCCCTCGATGAACCCTAGATCACGTTTTGACTGCCCAATGTCAGCCATCCACCATCAACACAAAACCCGCCACACAACATACCTCTCCTCCCCAGGAATATACCGCTCTACACCAACATGGAAACCGCGTTGGGAGCGGAGGTGGTGCCGGCACCATGATTCAAAGACGATCGCGTCAGGTCAGAGCCCAAGGGGATGGAAGGCTTGGCTCGACCAAAGGATGCTGAGGTGCACTTTTAGACAGTGACAGAAATAGACATATCATACAACAAAATATTTTCGTAGGCGAGGTTGATGCGAGGCGTGAACCATATAACTGGAGGACAGGGATGTATTGGTCGAGGTGCAGACGGCAGGGCTGCAAGCGAAGTCGCTGTTGATGTTATTATCTCATTGGTCCACGTCAAAAGATGCTGTGATGGGATCTTAACAGGCGGTTTCGCAAGATCGTGGCGACGTCAAGAAAATGAGCGACAGACGTAGATAGGAATGAAGAAAGCCCAAAGACAATTGGATTGTTGAAAGTATGATGGACATGGCCCTGCAAAAGTCGGTAGACAACCGAGGAGCCCTGCTTGCAGGTCCTACCACTCACCGAAACCATGGACGGGGACAACAGAGGGGAGTGGTTGCTAGGGAAACACGGGGTGCTAATTGACATGCCGGGAGGGGCGCTGACAAGCTGAGACCTGGGAGCGCTAGCGGTCGTCCCGCCCACGGTTTAGTGGGATTTGCATGGTGATGGGCAATTATGGGCGACTATAGGCGGTCATGGGCGCTAAGGCGAGCCAGGAACGACGTCAGAAGCCAGCCCAAAGGTTCCAGGTTGATAGTCTGTGTGTCCGTTTGATGGGGACTGTTGGACTGTTGGGATAGGAGCCCATGCAACGCAGGGACCCGGATGCACTGCGTAGCCGAGGAACCTGAAGAGGCGTAATTGCGGATTATCTCGTTTCAAGCAAGCTTCCGGCGACGCTCTGATAACGAGGCGGTGCCTTGCAGGAACGAGAATTTTGAGCTGAGGCCGAAGACGAGGCAAAAGGATAATTACATGCTTGTTACGGATTACATACATAAGCGAACCATAACCCGTAACCATACGAAGTAGCTGCATCTCGGTTTCCTCGATTCTCACTGACTGTCGACGCAGGTTTTACTTTTTCAACTCTTTCAGCTGTCTCAGCTGAGTCCAACTTTTTCTTGGGTCATGTGCTTGCATCTAGCTTGTAGTGGGTTCTCCCCATGTTCCGCACTGAGACCAAAGTGACACCAAACCGATGGGCAAGCAGCTGGCTCAATATCAAATACGAATACTGTACTCGGTGCGTGGGTGGATGAAGTTTGTATCTATGCGTCTGAGGGGAGGTCTCTTTCGTGTAGTTCGCACCACGCAATGCACTGCGATACACACTGTTCCTGCATTAAAAAAGCACGTCTCAAGTACGAAGCACAAGCAACCCAGAGACTGGCCCATCTAATTACATTTCTGTGGAGGTGCTGTCTCGAAAGGTCCACTGGACTTCTGCGAGGTTGTTGCGCATCATCCGCCCCCGGTACAGGTAGGCCCCGGGGGTACCCAGGTAAGGTAGGGAGGGACCTACTCGACGTCGTAGAGAGCCCGCCTGGTCTAGGCCGGTGCTCGCCCCGTTCTCAGGCACCCGTTGATGTTGGTGTAGAGGGCAACAGGCCGGCCGCGGCAGACCAAGTCAGAACGCATATTACTCGTACCTATCTGTATGCTTCTGAGGAGCCGGATGTAAAGACTAGTCTCTCTATTGCTAGATGGTTTACGCCATCGTCACTTACGACAAATACTTGTATGGGCTAAATCTACTTTGAATCCTGCCATTGATCAGATTCATGTCACTGTCTGGGCATCTAGGATGTGGTGGATACATCAAGCGCCTAACTAGGTAAGGTAGTTACGGAGTACACGCTACCACGGACAAACATTTCGTACCTACAGTAGCCGTGGGTGAGGCACCACCCCATCCCACCATCCCATACTCTCTGGTATGCGACCATACTCTCTCTACTGCTACACATCCAGCATCCATTCTCTTTAGGAAAGGTACGACTCACAAACTTTTTGATGCTCTTCTGTCACGATGGGATAAATCATCATTATCCGTTTCGTCCATTCCCTTCCCATCATTGCCTCGTCTTCTTCCTACCTCATCTAATCGTCCTCATTTTTCTGCCCAAGCTGCCCTAGAAGCTGTCCCAAACAGGCTAATTGTAAACAATCGGCCCTAGCCTCGCACTCCCCGAGCACACCAGACCCCAGTTCACTCTCCGAGCCACACACCACAAACCCACCACACACCCTGGCTCTCGCTGTCCCAGACAACCGTTCAGTACGTCGCCGTCGCTCCAGTCGACTTTAATAATACCCATCCAGGCCCGTTGCTCGTCCTCCTGGTTTTCCGTCGATAAGGATTCAACATTCACTGCTGCTCCCACGGCCAGAACGAGCACCAAGGTTTCCGTCCGGCTTCACTGTACTCTGTACTTCGCTCTTGTCTGCGCCATTGCACTTCTTCTCCTGCCGTCGCTATCCATCTTCGACTGTATACGGACATTTGCATGACGTCAACTTAAAATGGCTGACGAAGGTGTTGCTGAGCATTATCAGGTCCTCGAGGAGCTTGGCCGTATGTTCTTCCCTCTCTTTCTTGTCAATCATCCCATCTAACATTTTTAGGCGGGAGTTTCGGTGTTGTCTACAAGGGAATCGAAAAAGCTACTGGTGAAACTGTCGCCATCAAGCATGTAAGTGTGCCCCTGGTTGCCCCGTCCACCAACCGTCACTAACACCAGGTTTTTCCAGATCGACCTCGAATCCAACGACGACGATATCCAAGATATTCAAGCCGAGATCGCTGTGCTGAGCACTTGTGCCAGCTCATACGTTACTCAATACAAGGGGTCTTTCCTACGAGGTCATAAACTATGGATTGTCATGGAGTATCTAGGTGGTGGTTCTTGCTTGGACCTGGTACGTCTGATATCCTTTTCCGTACATGAGATGTACTCAAGTTACATTTTTTTTGCTAATATTGGTTGCCAGCTCAAACCCGCGAATTTCAGCGAAACCCATATCGCCATCGTCTGCCGTGAACTGCTCCTGGGTATCCAGTACCTACATAATGAGGGCAAGATCCATCGAGATATCAAGGCCGCCAACGTTCTACTGTCCGAAACTGGCAAAGTCAAGCTAGCCGACTTTGGTGTTGCCGCTCAGCTCACAAACATCAAATCGCAGAGAAACACGTTTGTTGGAACCCCTTTTTGGATGGCCCCCGAAGTTATCCAGCAAGACGGATATAGTTTCAAAGCCGATATTTGGTCTCTGGGTATTACAGCCATGGAAATGGCCAACGGAGAACCTCCCCTTGCCCACATTCACCCGATGAAGGTCCTCTTTCACATCCCCAAGAACTCTGCGCCCCGTTTAGAGGGTGCCTTTAGCAAGGACTTCAAGGACTTCATCGCCCAGTGCCTCACCAAGGACTACGACCGCCGACCCTCTGCCAAGGAACTGCTCAAGCACCGCTTCATTCGAAATGCGGGCAAGGTTGAGGCTCTCCAGGAGCTTATTGCTCGCAGACAAATGTGGGATGCCAACCAGAACCGTCAAAAGCACCCAATCTATTACCAGGAGACTCTCCAAACAATATCGCCCAAGGACGACCAACAGGAATGGGTGTTTGACACCGTCAAGTCCGTAGTGCCGCCCAAGCGGCCCACCGTTAGACATCACCGCAAGCCTTCGTCTATTTTTGCTGCTGATGAGGCTATGCGCAAATTGGATCTCAAGGATGCCCCTCTGGGCGGCTCGTCTCCTGCCCCCGGCACTGTCCGCAGATCCACGGTTCGACGGACGTCATCTATCGTCCAGTCCTCCATGCAGTCGAGCAGTGGATCACCCCGCGCTTCTGTGCTGCCTAAGAAGCCTCTTCAGCCGGACATGTCGTTTGGAAACTCGGGCTCGACTATGCGTCTGTTTCGACGAGTTCCTTCGGACGGTTCCAACCATGGGCAGCAGAGTAGAGGAGGTGATTCTGATGATGTTTTCTGTGATGAGAATGCGCTACCTGCGAGGCCGGTTCCTATCGAGCCATATGGAAAGGAGGCTGTCTTGGGACGGAGACTCTATACCAAAGCCGTGGAACCGAGTCTTGCCGAGCTGCACGCTCAAACTTCTGCTATGCAGAAGAGAGAAGCGCTGGCGAAGTTGTCGGATGCATTCGCGGCCCTGGATGCTGTCGATCCTGAGGGGGCTTATCATCTCATGAGCAACTTGGTGTCATCTATGTCACAGGATAACAAACTCAGCGCCGCATTGCTTCGACAACCTGTCCAAAAAATCCCCGACGATGGAACTCCTCAGGGGACTGTCATCATCAAGAGTTATACTCCTCAACAGAGTCCATCAAAGTTGATGCTTGCGTCAAGCAATCCTCATCTTCGAAGCCATCGCCGTAGGAACGGCGACTCCCCCGAGAAGGACTTTGGATACAACGAAAAATTGGTTACGGAGGGCCGATATCCCGGCCAGGAGGCTTGCTCCGGCATGGAACATTGCAAGCAGCTCTCTGATGTCCTGTACTCTCGCTGGGTGGACGGTCTTCGACTCCGCTGGCCCGCCGTTTGATTTCTCAGCTCGCCCTTAGACGGTCATCGGCAGTATATAATGGATGAGAAGATTGAGATCTCAAACGCGCGAGGATAACAGTATCGCCGAAGGTAAAGACACGTCAACTTTCTATGTACGATATGTCGGTATGGAAGCACGCAGATGTATGTGCTGCAATTTCGAATTTGGTTTCTCGGTGGAAGCATGTGGCTTGAGGTGGTTGACTGCAGGCGACTCTAACGAAACAGCATGGTAATCGTGGTAAAACAACATCTTGACGACCGTCTGCTGCTCTTTCTGTTGTTTGCATTCTACTGGAGTTTTGGTGTTTGGTATTTGTCTAATTTGCATCGGAGGGATATGGTTGGAAGGGAGGCGAATAGTGAGCTTGGAATTATCCAATGTGCTTTTATTAGATAGGTAGATTAAACTAGAATAGGTCGCTGTCGCCGTTCATGAATAAACTGCCTGGATCTTATCGATGCCGTCTGAAATTATGATTCTTGTGCGAATTGATGATGTAGACTATCTGAAGAGACCAAGAGGTGATGCGGGTGGTGGAGGGATGCGATCCCGGACAGCGCTCATGCTTCATCGCCAGGTCCCAATGCTAATTTGATCCGACCGTTCTTGAATTCGTCAGAAAGTATGTCTCCGTGACCTGTTTCTTCAACCTTGTATACTTCGATTGTTGGCGACTGAGGCCGTCTGGCGATTCTCCACACCCCCTCGTCGTTGATGGTTTGTGTCAACCCTATAGCTTCCTATCAGCTTTGCGCTCTTCTCACGGCAGGAGATAACCTACATTCCAGAAACCTGCCAGCAAAATTGACGCATATATCGGCGTTCCACTTGGGATTGGGCTGCGAATTGACGGTCTCGGGGATCCGTTGCGTCTCAATGTCCTTGACGTCGACGAGGATCCCGTCTCTGGTGCGATACCCGACGACGATCTTGGGCACGCCTAGGAGGAAGGATTGGATCCAATACTTCATCAGCTTACGATGAAAGTTCTCCATGTCGCCCTGTCCGCGGATCTCGGCTGTCGTCTTCAGCTCAACCCAATTCACTGGACTTCCCTTCTCCTCGGGCTTTGAGTCCCAGACTGAAATTGTGGTTAGGAGGATTCGGAAAGAAAATAGTCAACAAAGAGGGGATACCTACTTGCATCGACTTCACCTCCAAGGCAGAGAACAGTCTTGCCTATGCCAGTGCGAACGATGGAGCAGTACTGAGCTTTGTTGTTGACGACTTCGTTCTCGCGATTTTCAATGTATTCCCGGGATGTTTCAGCCCACGTGTTGGGTAATGTCGACAGAGTCTCAAACTTGTAGCCTGCGTGAAGATTAGTAGGCTAAATTTTGACAACTAAGTCCTAGGATAGGCAAAAATTACCCCAGAATTGCATGACTTCAAGGGGAGGTCCTCGTCGACGCTGGCCGCCACCCTCTTTAGCTCTTGAAGCCACCTTGTATTCATGATTTTCTTCAATGAAGCTACAGAAGTTAGATTGTCCACGAATATCGACCATTCTGCGAAACTCACAGGCATCCCTTCATATTCCAGAGACGTCAGCGAATTATTCAAGGAATAAAAAAAATTGTAAAGAGCGTACTTGGTATAAGGTGGCATTCATCTCGAAGCTGCGATTAGTCAGAGATGGAAGACTGAGAAGAGATCAAAAGGGTGACTTACCCGTCCATTTGATCGAAAGGTGCCGCCATAATCTGGTGCGTCTGATTAGTTGATGCAGAGGATAGACCGATGATGTAGGATGGATAAAACCTTGGTCATCATGCCTCGCCAGGTGACGAGGTTGGCATCAATCCTCTTGCCAGTTTCCTGCTCGTGAGCCGCAATAGCCTTGAGAAGACTATCCAGGTGTTCATCTTTGGAGTCATCCTGTTTCTGGAAGGTGTTGAAACCCATGGACAAGTCCGCGCCTAGTTGCGGCGTGTAGTAGTACCTGAGGGAAGAGTCGTCGAGATGAAACTCATGATTGTCGTCGTATGAGAAGCAGGCAAATTCCTGTAGTATGTGAGCAAGGCTTGCTAACTAGCTGAAGGAGCGAATAGATATTGGACGAGGCAGCCGGCTGGTGACAGCTACCTGCGATGACACGCGAAGGAGCATACCTTTGGTCTCTTAACCGGTTGGCTGGCGCCAACGCCAACAAACCTGCCGATAGGCTGAATGGCGAACGAGGCCGACATGATTGCAGATGATTGATTTATCGAAAAATGGCAGATGAGATATCTCAAAGAGGAGATAACCTACCGATTTGGAATTGAGAGACCATAAATTGAGAGAAGATGTTCTGAGTGGCGCGAAGGGATCGATGTCATGCTTCAAGGATGTTGAGATGTAGCTGGGAAAAGCTGTTGGCGCTCTGGCGGACTCAAATGGTTTCTGGCCCAAACGCTGGAGCCGCGAGCAAACAGAGGGCGGACCATGTGAAGAGGGTGAGTGTAACAAACGGCATTCAAGTTGCCTTAGGGTTCATCATGTACCATGTACCGTGTACAGTAAAACCATATCTGATAAAGTAATGTATTTATTCATCAAACGATCCAACGTATTTACTGTGTAATCTGTGACGTCTGGAAAGGGTCGTTTGTTTTCATTCATGAGGCTTCGGGAGCTGGCGCCCGCCGTCTGGTTTGCTTCATGCCTCATTCCATATAAGCGGAAAGGAAGCGATATGACTCCCCTGCAGTACAAACGATAAGTCCATCTCAGTACCGCCCTGTCTTGAGCCTGGGTATAGGTATTGTACGGGTAGTCATCTGGAACCAGCAAACCACCTAATAAATAAGGTGGCAGGAAGGCAGAAACCCGCCAGCAACCTCTGTCCCTCTTTCTCCTTCCTTTGTTAACCTTCACATGCACTGCGTACACCTGTAAAGCTGCAATCTGTCATTAGCGCATGCAAAGCAGAGAGAGAAAAAACTTCATAAATCATTCGAAAGGTAAGCTTTGCATTCCACCTCACGAACCTGCACTTGGAAAATTGATTCTCAACCTTGGAACCTTTCCCGCCCAGGTCTTGAGCCCGTCCCAGCATCTTCACGACCACTAACCTTCTGAAATTCTAGGCTAGCTTCAGCCTGTGTGCTAAAAATCCAGCCTGAGCTCTCCACCAACCTGCTAACTCCTCACCCTGTCTCCCGCTATCGGCCCCTGGACTACAGAAGAACCCGGGCCAAAATCACGTGCACTCGCGGGACCCGATCGCCTGTTGCATCCATCACACCTCCTTAGAGCCGCATTATAATCATCGTCGCCGTGACACGCCTCGCTCGACTTACACCCAAGCGTTGAACGCTGCAACTGGGTCGTCACAAGCTTACCTGGTCTGACCAACACGGTCGCGGCTATTCTCATAGCTTAGCTACCTATCCATACGACATCTTCTCCCCCTCGCGACTTTCGAGCCGCCCCTCTCTCGCGTCGCATTTGAATCTCGCCATTCTCCATTACCGTGCTCATGCCCAAACGACGCCGTCCCTTCCAGCCCAGAAAACGTACTTCCCGCACCGCACCCAAGGAGGAAGAAGGCTGGTTTACTATCAAGGGAATTGTTGACGAGAGGACTCTGCTGAACGGAATAACCGAGTACTTGGTAGACTGGGAAGGACAAGATCCCCAAACTGGTGAAGCATATCCTAGCAGTTGGGTGTGTATATTGCCTCCCCCAAAGTCTTATTGCAAGCTGAATCTGACCTGCTACGTAGACTCGGTGGGTGTCGAACGACATTGTCCAAGGGTGGGAGCAACAAAAGAGAAGAAAAGCGCCTGGCGATGACAGCGACGAGGACCCTCGACCTTCTAATTGGCGGCGGAATCTCAAACGCGCACATGAGTCCCCCGTGAGCCGGTCCGGATTACACATCTCTGATCAGCTTGAGCGCCCAGTGAAAAGAGAAAAGCTCCAAATTCAAGACAGACCCTCAGAGGAGCCCCCATCCTCCATATTCTCTGCTGGAACCTGCGATTTGGAATCAACTCATACTCCAGCATCTCCACCTTCTGAAGATCTGGCTCACGTTGGGGGGCAAAGGATTGCCATAGAACTGAGCAAGCCGACTGATTTTGACCCTGCTCAGTATCAGAGCGTTACCAACACCCAGGAGAGTAGCCAGCGAGTATCCGAGCTCGAGGAGGAGACCCAAAGAACCATTCTCGCCTCTGAGCTGAGTCAAAGGACCATCCCCGACTCGCAAGAACCCTCAAGCCATACCTTTCCCCAGCTGCGACCTACACCTATAGCAAGCCACTCAGGATTACCTTCAAGCATCATTCCAGATTCTGAGGATCATTCCCTCAGCTGGCCGGTCTTGACTACGACCAGCCAAAGTGAAAAGTCACAAACAGCAAATCAATCTACTACATCAGGCCGGGATTGTGTTTCAACCACACCAGCAGTCAAATTGGATATTCCTTCTCGTCAACCTGCATCCTCGCAACTTCCCCCCCTCGGTAGCCCGGATTTGTCTGCGGGTGCGCTTGAGCTGCTTTCATCCAGTCATTCAATATCGCAAGGGCCTGCGTCGCGTGGTTCGGGGAACTCAGTCACAATCGGTGGTGCATACGAGCCTTTGTTCCTATCGCAGCCTCCTAACCAACTTGTCCCACCTTTTGTGACAAGTTGGCTTCCGAGTTCTCTTGAGCCGCAAGGATCAGGACGCTTGGGGCTTCACAGAAGCCAAAGTTCTGGTCAAGGCTATTCCGACCAATTTCATCCTTCGGTGCCTAATACCTCCCAACTTATTCACAGAGAGTCGCAGGCGGCTCAGATTATTCCTCAAGACTTCGAGACCTTTCCAGAGAAAATCACAGACAGTACTAGTTCAGGACGCAACCCAGAGGCAGGACCTGAGAGCCGCGAAGAGGAGCGTCCAGAAACCTTACCATCGAAGCACAGTCCCGAGCCTGACGGGAATACTACTGATCGGAAACTCTTAGCATCGGATAGTCCCGAGTACGAACCTCATAATCAAGAGGCTCATACTGCAGATCGAGACAGAACCGCTGTAATGATGGAGGGATCATCAGATTCCGCACATCGGTCAGCGGTAGAGGAGCTCAGGAACCTCTTCAATTTTGAAGGTGGCCTCCTATCGGCTGAGGACTACGAGGCTATCAACAACGCCCCAGTTGAAGATGACTCCAGGCCGTCAGCCGCAGAGCTGACTGAAGGGGCAACCGCAAGTCACCCCCTGGTCACGCCAGGCATTACTATCCGTTCCGCAGAGCCAGAGGTTCCCCTGCAGCCTCCGGTAGATCCATGGAAGCCCGAAGTTATCGGTAATTCCAGTAATGATATACCGCCTCCTTCCATTTCCCCTGCCTCGATTATGCCTAACCCGAATATATCAGCCGTCGATGTCATCAAGGATATTGTCAGTGATTTGTTTGATGATCCAGGGCTCATACCCGAGGAGATACCACAGGGCACCATTTCTCCTGCCGACATCAGTCGCTCAATAGATGCCGAAGAAGTCACCCAGACTCTGACAATGCCAGCATCTGACCAGCCCGGAGCACCTTCAGGGTTTGGCGAGAGCTCAGGGCAGTCTGTCACCATGGGGCAAGGAACGCAGCATGATTACGCAGAATCGCCATCTTCTTCGGAAGGGGAGACTGCTCCCTTGGAGCATGTTGTCACTTTACCATTCCAAGCAAGCAGGCGTCCTTACTACGACGACACTCTTCTTGAATACAAACATGATGCTGAAGCTTTTGGCGAAATTTTCAACAGCGAAGTTGAGAAAGAACCTAACGAGTCACTGGTGAGGCGGATCGATGAGCTTTTGGGGCGTTTGTTCAATATTTGCGATTATCCACAGGACCTTGTTGGCACCAAGTTGGAAGACCTCCCTTTGGTCCAGCAAGCCAGGTACGCAAATGACGCCAACCCCAAATTCAATTTCACATATGAGCTCTTCCAAGCCATCGACCGAGACACAGACATCCTGGTGCTCGCTCGATCCCCCGAAATCCTCCGGCTTCTTCACGCCCAAACAGTAGCGCTGGAGTTGGAATCTGTTTGCCGTGGTTTTGAGAAGCCGGACATTGCATTCAAGGCTTCTGCCGCACGCATTACTCTTGCCCTTTCAGATGACGACCTCGACCCTTTCAAATTTGATGCTATTATCGGCTTCGACCATACATTCAGCCAGTCTCCCGTTTCGAGACGGGTGACATCGACAAGTTCGAAAGGCGGAAAAGCACCGCTAGTCCTCCACTTGGTCACGACGCATTCCGTGGAACATATTTATCTTCATGTTCCTCCCGAAATCTCGCCCCTGGAAAGGAAGAATGCCCTGCTTTCGGGTGTCGTACAAGCCAGGACCTTGATAGATTCTCCCGAGACAGGCTATTGTGACCCTCATCAAGTTGCTGTAGTGTTCTCGGATTATCTGAATGGGTTGACGGAAAGTATTTCATGGGAACCACAGTCCATCCCTGATGATGTGATCGACTTTTTCTTGAGCACTCAATCCCTATCGCAGGCGCTTGATGAGAATAAGTTGACCGGAGGTGGACTGAAGCGTAAATTCGTAAGTCATGCATATCACACACCGCCGTTTGCAGCGTTTTCTGACCGAGTTGGAACTAGGATTCCGGAGATGAGACTGAAGACACGAAACGGATGCGTGTGCTTCCTGTGATTGAGCCACCGGTTGAGTCGAATGATCCTCCGATTCCCTATCCAATCCGGGAATTATTGGAATCCGTTCGACCCAAGATGATTGCTAAAGGATCCATATCCAAGATCACGGTTCCATTGGCTGTTCTCGAAGTTCTGGCACAACAGGTCAGTTGATTCCAGAGGATGTATTCCGTTTCTAACGGCTTGTAGGTTGCCGAATACAAGCGTAGTCCAACAGCTAGTGACCTAGAGACTGAGTACAAGGCTGTTATCACCAGACTCGAAAAACAAGTCAAGGACTACGAGAGGACGGCCCACAAGGTCAGCAAGACGATGAGGACGGCCCTGCAAGATCGTTCTAGCTACGAAAAGGCAATGTTAAAAGACAGAGAGACGATGAAAGCGGCGGCTGAGGCCGCGCGGAATGAGTCGGAGAAGCAACAGAAGCGGATAGTCGAACTTGAGACTACGGTCGCACGTTTAACAGCCACTCCGGGAGAGTCAGAACAAGAGAGCCCCTTGGCTAAAACCGAAAGACTACTCGAGGAGTCGCAAAAGAAGGTCAAGACACTGGAGAAGAGGCTGGAGAATGCGCAGAACGAGACGGATTACATCAGAAGCATTTACCAAGATGTCAACTCCAAGGCAGGTGTCCTCGGAGCAGAGATCAAGGGGCTCAGAGAACAGAATGAAGAACTACAACACCGGGCCAGCAAGAACCTCGTGGAAATACATCAGATCCAAGCCGAGGCTTCGAAGGAGATTCATCTGGACACCATCGCCGAACTCAAGTTGCGAGTGCGAGAACAAGAGTACGAGATTGGACGCCTCTGCGGAGAGCGTGTTCTGCGCAACGGTCGCCCTTCGACTCGACAGGCTAGCGTCCCACACAGTCCCAGGATGCCCATCATGAGTCCCCGGCCTGGGCGAGCGTTTGGTTCGGCTAGCAGAGGAACCAGCCCGGCGCCGGTATCTGGATACGATGGCACTGGGCCTGGGAATGGCCGGTTCGGATCCCACCTGAGGGAGTGAGCCTGAAACGAAGCAGTACGAGTTTGACGAGTTGTGCATACCTGGCATATATAAGGGCGGAGCATAAAGGTGTTTGGAGGGTTCTTTTTATTTTCTTTTATTTCCAAATCTTTTCCCCCAAGGGACTGATGCTTGAGGAACAGCTTGGTCTGTTATACTCATTTCTTTGGCGACTTTTCTTGTTCTTTTCTATCTTTTCAAGTTTACCTATATACAGATAAACGAGCTGGGGAGGTTGTTGTCATCTTGGAAGTAGGAGGCTTTCTTCTACAAGGCAGGGCATTTCAAGAGGCTAAAGCAGCCTCAGGTGACATCCTTGAGGGCTGGAGCGTGGGGGAGCAGCGGAGGATACCTGGCCAAGGAGTAGATTTACCCAAGTGCACGCGCGAGGCTAGAAGCAGGGGAAGATGGAATCAATGGTAACTCGGCATGATTTCATGTCACGTAATCTTTGATGTCGAGTTTCTTCAAGGTGAATTATGTGAATCCATGCCTGAAGTCGATGGGTAGGTACCTAGTACCTGGGGGTACCTGGGCTGGATCAGCTCATAGCTGGGCAGCGGCCAGCGGCCAGATGGCCTGCACCATGGCCTGCACCTTCCAGGTTCCGGCTTGGCCTGGCCTGGCCTGGCCTACTTGGGTAAGTAGGAAGGCACCTAGGTAAGGTAGGTAAGTTGGTGAGTTGGTAAATTGGTGAGGTAGCGTTCCTTCATGTTCCAGTCGGGCAGCATCTATCGTACCTGCCCAAGTATTCTGCCAGTTTCCTCTGCATGAGCAAGTGAGGCAGGTACTTGGGTACTTGGGTACTTGTAGGTAGGTAGTCGCGATAAACCCTTGCTCATTCAACCGTCCTAGTTTGATCCATTGTCATCGATCGAGATTCACCACCTTCACGGTTTCAACCTTTCCATTTTCATCCTTTGTAAATCAGGTATCTCAGCATGGTAAGCCAAGGCACTTTAATCACCTCTTACTGCTTTCAGTCTCCTTGGTAGTTACGTCACCCGTGCATCTGGCTGACTTAGCTGACTTAGGTGCCCAGGGATGCATTTTACCCACAGTACCCCGGGGACATAAACGCCGTGTGATGCAACCTCTTTTGACTGGGTACCTTACGGACCTCACATTGAGCATATTCTCCAAGAACTAGGGAACGAGAGGCTCGAGGGACGGCACGCGAGACGGCGCAATTTCGTGCGGCCATGACCTGCATGGAATTTGCATGGAATTTACCGTCTATAGCGCAGGTGCTATAATGTAGGTACAACTGTACCTACCAACATACCTATCGCCAGCAAAGCCATGTTTCACTTTACTGCTCATCTCACACACCCTCATCCACATTCAATCCAACCAGAGCACCTTGATCACCAACTAAACTCCACCGTCCCGCAGCAGCCGCTGCATCTGCTGCTCGGATGAGCTGCTCACGCGCTTCTCTAACACGAATGCTTGGGCAGCTTTTGACAAGGCCGTCATGTTGCTTTCCCAAGTAGCCGAGCCACACACACTCGCATCCGTCACGTTGTGCGGCATCTTGCAGTGCCCTCGGACTCGACTCGGCCCCCAAAAAGCCAAACAGCCAAGCTCACCCAGCTGCCCAATCGACATGTCTCTGCGTGAACCCTGGAGCTCTCACCTCCTCGAGATTGGGCAGTGTGACGCCCAAGAGTTGGAGGGGGGTTTCGATGACAGACATTGGGATTTGATAACGTGCGCTGACTGAGGCTTTGCAGGATTTCCAGTACGGCTGGATAATACTCAGAGTCATGAACGATTCTTTTCTTCTTTCTCTTTCTCTTTTCCCCCCTTTTATTAATCTTTTATCGAGTCCTGCTCTTTGAGATAACATAGACAATGGTCCGAACGCTACTAATAATTCCCTCTTGTCAACGCAACAGCCTCGACAATGTTTCCCAAATATCAAAATCCCAAGCATAAATTCATACACGTCTCTCTCTGCAATCATGATTTGAGAAGATTCCAATCCCCACTAGAGTGTCACCATCTATTTTTTCGAATACACGTGCAATCAGTTACTCGTCCCGGTTTCTGGCTTTTTGGTGAAGGCGCAAACAGTCTGTCCCCTGCATTGATCCAGTTCTCAAATATTGTCGATTGTCTGGCTCGTCTCCAGTCGTCGTTTGACTTGGCCTGGCTGAGACGATTCTTTTCGTCCCTCCTTTTCGGGGGCGTCCTGTCTGTGTGGTCATTGAGGTTCTGGTGTACTTCCGGTCGACGACTTGACCGGGTCGGTTTCGACCACTGCGTCGGCTCATCCGAGACTTTTGATAATCTTCGGCAGTTGAATGGCTCAGGATGTCGGCGTGTGCTGGCGGGTTCATGTTGTCGAGACGAAGCCTTGTGGTGATTTGTTAGAAATGCGCCCGTCTCGAGACGTGGGCTTGCGCTACGAGCACGATATGGCTCGTTCGGGTCGATTGGCTCGTAGACGTTTGCGTTGAGTTGCCATTCGCTTGTGCCGAAGCCGGTTTGTAATCGGACCATTTCTGCAATGTACGGTTCGAGGTTATCCAAGCTAGTAGGGTTGCTCATGTTTCGAGGTTGCGGGTGAGTGAGTGAGTGAGTGAGTGAGTGAGCGAGTAAGTGAGTCGAGTTGAGTTGATGGTTGACAGCCAGTAACAGCAGCAGACAAGGCTTTACACTAAAGCCTATTTCCTTCTCGTAAAGGAAGCATGCCGTCAATTGTATTTCCGAGCGGCAGCAATACAGATAGATATACACATCGTGGACTCGACTAGCGGTAAATGGCGGATGGGGTTGGGCGACGACAAATTGCAACCCAATTCGACCTGACGCGGAATCGGCAGACCACCTTTTGGGGGGGTTTGTGATTTCCCTAGACAAGGGGAACGAGAATGCCCACGGGGAATCCCAATTCACAACGCAGCACAGAGTACCGAGTACAAGTACATTGCCTTCAGGGATGCCGGGGTTTGCTGGGGCCCAAGGAGCCAATATGCAGCCGGTACAGCCTGGTCGAATCCATCCACCTCATTGGCAATCTCACTGCCAGTTGGGGCAGTTTGAAATATGCCAATGAGCGTCGAGAAAGCTGCAGACTTTCGTGAAATCACAATTCCCTCTTTGAACTTAACCCGCAGCTCTGCCTCGCGAGGCGTCCATGAGGATTGGCCTTTTGCTGGACAAAATGCACGTCTTTACAGCTCAGCTGAGGGGGAGGGCTCAAGGCTCAAGGCTCAAAAGGACACGCCCTTCCCGTCCATCTCCTCGGCCAGCTTTCTCCTTTGTCTTTTCCACCACCGTCGTATTTCACACTCGACGAGGCCCAACGGATCCCCTTGATCCTTGGACATCCATCTTTGGGACGTAGAGACCAACATCGACACAGGCCGCCCTCTGCGCTTGATCTCGATGGAAGACTCGCTATACCAATACAAGATGGAGAACACGACTCCATCAAGTATTGGGTGGGCTTCAGATTACGGTGCAACAAAACGACGCTCTGCTCGCATCGACGAGAATAAATGGGAATCACTCAAACCCGAACTGTGCAGTCTGTACAAGGACCATAAGCTTACCGAAGTACTGGAAGAAATGAAGACGAAATATGGCTTCGAACCTAGGTATGTAGACGCAACCACAACAGACCAGCATGTTCCTCCGACTTACATGCTCGTTTGGTATCATGCTACCAGTAAACGGCAGCTCAACTATCGCTTGGAGAAATGGGGAGTCAGAAAATACGGCATCTCGGAACGGAGAGCCTCGTCCCCCGGCTTCACTCACGACGAGGAGCTCTACCCGCCGCGAGCTGAGACCAGTTTCGATATGGAAGAATACGGAAGCAATTCGTATACCCCTCCTGCAAAAGGCATTCAGCAGGTTCTCAATGGACATTATCAGCTGGGACCTGAAGAGACGACAAAGAAACTCGTGGCCGACTTTCTCCATGCCATGTCTGATGACGGGAATGCCTACCAGCTCAACAAGCGTCTTTATGAAGCTCTCTCGGGGTCACCTGACGCCTCTGTAGCCGCCAAGAAGTCGATTATCGCATCAATCGCTCGTGTTGCTGTCCAGCCAGAAGACGCCAAATGGGCCCGCGGCGTACTGTTGAAGCATCAAGCTATTCTATCCAATGCCAGTCAGGGCCAGTCATTCTTGTTCACCATGTTGGATATCACACTCCAGGAGCAAGAGGATGCCTGGCTCAAGGGTGCAATCGAGGGTCGAATCTATTCTGCAGTAGAGCAGGTTCTCGTCAACGAGACCGAATTACAGACTCTGCCGCCCACCCGTTCGACAATCGACATGATGATGCGTCATTCTCTTTATCAAGGATTCAAGGCCTACGCAAAGATGCGTGGTATTGACCAAGTAGAGGAGTTTTCAAACAGGCTTCTCTCTCAATACGTTTCTACGCAACCAATCAGCACACTGTTGCAGTGTGACAACCGCACTATATTAAGCAAGTGCGTGCATTGGTGCGCAAATCAGCTGCAGTTGAACATCAGTGTTCCCTCCGAAGTCGCCTCCATCAACTGCGGTCCAGACCAAAACCACTGGCGTGACAACGTTCAACTCTACTGCACCCTATGGCGGTGCATGCTCCAGAATGTCCAAAACGATACCCCGCCGTCTTGGTATACCTTGTGCGAACATGAACTCGGCATCTCCCCCTCTGAGCTGCTTGTCAATGTCTGCTGGATGGTTGGTGATGAGGCCAGTGAGTTGGCATCTCCTGCCAGCATTCTTCAGCGCGCGCGCACGGCAGCCGCCTCCATGGTCCAGACGCAGTCCAAAATCCAGCTCTGGGCCTCCTTTTTCGAAAAGTTTCGGTGGTTGAACACCATCGAAGAACACGACACTAACAAAGACTTTGGGGACTTGATTATCAAGCATGTACGCCAGTTCATCTCTGCCACCTTCAATCTGCCGTTGCCCTTTCGCGATGAGGATCTGGGCCACGACTTTGAAGGGTTTAATATTGATGGCATGGAAGTTGATTGCGAGAGTATACAGCCTTAGTGTTGAGGCTATTATACATGTCCAAGTAACCAACCAGTATGTTTACTACTGGTCTGGTCATTGGCTTGTCTTGGATATCATTTGTGTCATGTCTGAGCAGACTGGCCGGGTTAGTTCGATAGGTCGGTCCAACTTGCTTGCTCCAGTTTCTTGTTGGATGTGCTTTGGTTGTATTATTTACTGCTTTATACTAGTTTTTTCCAATGGTGACATACGAACTCGCAAACAGGTTTCACTAGACAATGACAATGTATTAGTTTAAGAATAACAAGGTCTATAAGAAAACTCAAAGTCGTCCAAATACTTGGAATAAAAGAGCATTAAAATAAAATGATGTACAAGGTACAGAAAGAAAAGCTGGTCGGACAGTCTTCAAAGTAGGGGGTATCAACTAGAACAATGTCCAGCGCCGCGTCACATATCCTCCTTGCACCTTTCCAGTCTAATGTAGCAAACGCAACCCAAAGACCAATGACATACACGCAGCTCGATTTTGCACGAGAATTTCAAGAAATAGAAAAAAAAGAAGTGAAAAGAGAAAAGAGAAAAGAAAAGGTGCAGGCGGGCATATCAAATGTCCCGTCATCTCAGCACGTGGTTTCCCTGTCCTCGCCCCATCTTATGCACCAACACATCCTAAACTTCCGTCACCAATTGCTCTCCCTCATCCAGCAAATCCGTCACCTTGCGCAGGTTGGCAATAAGGCTGCGGCCCAGACCACCCAGCAGAAGCTTCTCTGCGTTTGCAGGCAGACCCAAGTACGTGGGCGGCTCGCGCTCGGGAAGCTTATGGATCCAAGCCATAAAGTCTTGAAGACTGGTACCAGAGGGAACAACAAGGCCACCGTCTGGGCCGTCGACAAGCTTGTGGTCGACCTCGTATGCAGCCGGGGTGAGGAACGTAGTGACGAGCTGAGAGAGGAGTTTGAAGTCACCCTCATCATCGATTTTACCACCATACATCTCCGTAATCAAGTAGCGGACCATTTCCCATGGGATGTTTTGGGGCGCAAGGTTGGTTCGGTTGCCAGCCACACCATCAATCCAAGTGTCGATAATGTAAGCCGAGCATTCGTACTGTACAAAGTTAGCACCATGACAACTGATAAACTGCTTGGGACTATACTCACGTCGCTGTCGTTGAATTCCCAGAATCCCTTCCAGCCCAGGTTTGGCGCATACCGCAACCTCTCCTGTACCACGGCATGCAAAAAGGACAAAAGCAGATACAACCTGGTTCTTTCCACCGGACTCTTGGTGCCTCTCGTAGACAGGGAGGACATCGAATCCTTCATGTTGGCCCTCACACCGGCGGGCTGCTCGTACATGAGCACGCGGGAAGCTCGCAGGAGGTTGACAGGGATCTTAGGACTAGACTCCATAGACAGGAAGAGCCTGAAGTCAGCATGCGGGTTGAGAGAGTCCATACGCTTCTCCAGGCTCTGCAGCCAAGTAGGAGCCAAGTGAACGTTCTTGACCAAGACCCAGGTGCCCATTTGTGCGGCATTGCTGATGGCCTTGTCGGCGGTGGCCACTCCTTCGTTGGAACCCATGGCAATGTTGGTGCATCTAACGCGCATTCTCTCGACCAGGCTGTCCACCTTGTAACTAGCATCGAAGCCAGGGCTAGACACCATGGCAATGGGCAACGTGGCCGACACTTGGGTAACTGTTTCCTTGAGATCCTCCACGATGTCAAACATTTCGGATCCGAAGACTTCAATAACGAACCGTTCAGCTGCCGGTACGAAGCGATCCATGCGGAAAAGCTTGACAAGCAGAAGAGACTGAAGTGCTCGGTCACATGGCACGGTACTCTCATCCCATATCTGCGGTACAGCATTCTCAGCCAACTCCTCAGTGAAGAACTTGTCCCAGTCCTCAGTTGACACTGCATCGAGCTTCTCCTTGATGAGACTAATCTTCTTGGCCTGTGCGAACGCCTCATCCCTGATGTCGGGGTTCGAAGATAGGTCCTTGCCTTCGACGCGGTTGTCGAGAATGACATCGATCAAAGACTTGTCCATCTTGTAGGGAGAGGCCTGGGCAAGCAGCATGCCAAGCGTGATGCGATCCTTCTGCAGCAGACCCAAGGCCGTTCGCTTGAATGTGCTGACAAAGAGATCCTTGACAATCACATCACGACGCACATTGTGATTTGTCTCGTTGACCAGGTTCTTGTTGCCGTGAAGAACAGATTGGAAGATGTCGAGGAAGTACTGGAGCGAGAACTGATAGAAGTGGTTGATGTAGTGAAGCTGCTCCAGGACAGCGAATACAGCACTGCAGGATCGGGCAATGACGCTGTATTGCTGAGTGATCTCTTCGACCTCGGCCATGACGCCTTCGGTGTTGCTCATCTTGGTGGAAATCTCTGCTGCTTCCGTCTTCAGCGTCTCGAGTGTCTCAATGACATTATCGTCATCGAGAATGTTACCACGGGACTCGTTGAGAGCTTGAAGAAGTCGCTTCTCGAGCTGGCGCAGGTGGATCTTGAATTCTCCTTGCAGCTTGATGAGGTTGGAACGACGCTCGTCGACATCAGGGCGCTCCGACTTCAGAACATCGTTAAGAGACTGAGTCTGGAGACTGCTCTGAGTAACCGTGAAGTTGACAAAAGTAGTTCGACTGCAGATGTCAGGAGCAAATGTGGCCGATGGATCTCTCGTCGAGAGGTACAGCTTGAAGGCAGGCGAGAAATCGATCTCCTGTTTTCCGAGCTGGATAAGAGTTCGTCCGCCAGTCTTCTGGTACTCCTTGTTGAGCACATGGTTGAGGATGGGGTCCAAGTGCTCGGCATCCTGAATAAGAATCGGGTTTCCGAATCGGAGAGAGCTCTCAAGCTGCTTGGTGAACGTGTCATCCAAGAAGCTGGTGACGGTGAGACGACGATCCTTGCACTCCTTCTGCAGGAACTCGGTGATTCGTCCAGAGGGGTCGATGATAAGCGGGTAGCGGGTGAAGCGCTTGAGGATGATGGCATTCTCAGTGCACAAGTCATCGACGGGGAGGGTGTTTTCTTGCCAGCCCAGACGCTCATCAGCTGTAGAGAGATACTCAGTAACGGGGTTGGGTGACTTGTAATGAACCCCAGAGAGATGAAGCTGATGGAACCAATCGTCAATCATGGACTTTCGGAACGTCTGGTCGTACAGACCGCTGTAGGCCAGGAAAGCAGCTGCCACAAGCGTGTCTCCAACGAGAGTGCTAATTTGCGTCTCGAAAGACTTGCTTCCACCCTCCCAACGAACTCGTTCGGATGAAAGGCTGTCCAGAAGTCGGACGCTGCGGTCGACCTTGAACTGGACCTTGGACATCTCAGCCTTGATGGCCTGTGTCTCACTAATGAGGGCAGCATATTCGGTCTTGTATGTGTTGATGCTGGCCTCAAGCTGGGAGATGTTGTTCTCAATGGCCTTTGCCTTTGCCTTGGTCTCAAGGGCTTCTTCCTCAAGCTGATTGACCTCAATCTTGAGAGGACCGACCCGATCCAAAATGGCAGAGTAGTTGACCTGGGCAGTCACCCATTGAACCAGGGGACCACAAGCCTTTGAAGCGCGATTGACCTTCTCAAAGGTAAACTCGGGGTTGCTGAGGAACTCATTCTGCATCTTGTTTCTGAGAGCCTTGGTCATCTTCTCCGCGTTGTCAAAGGTGATGATACGAGCAATGAAGTCGTCCTTTCGCACAACTGCCTGCACGGCCTTCCAATCGGGAATCTTGGCGCCAAGCAGAGTACAGACGGCATCAAGAGCAAGACGTACACCCTGAGGAGGGTTACCCATTGATCTGACTTCTGTCAGGTGTTGACGCTTGATGTTGCTGACACTGGCCTTGGCCTCTTCGACGGCGGGCTCGGCCTTAGCGAGATCCTCCAAAACCACCTTCTTTCGTGAAGCCACTTCCATCTCCTGCTTTTCCAAGGAAGCCTGAATCTCCAAAGACGTGTTCTTCCTCTGTTCTGCCTCCCGCTGGTCAGCGACCATGCGCTGCAGCTTCTCGTTCGCCTCAGCATCCTTTTGCTCCAACTGAGCCTTCTTCTCCGCAAGACTCTTACGAAGGTCAGACACCTTGTCGACAGTGTCTCTGAGCTTCTCCAGACCGACGTTGAGATGGCGTTGCTGCTCCTCGAGATCTTCTCGCTTCTCGTTATAGAGCTTGACAAACTGCGCGACAAAGTCGAGGAAGTGTCGAGGAGTCAGGAAAGTAACCTTGCCTTGCTGCTTGAACAGCTTCTCGTTGTATCGTTGAAGAGAATAGTGAATGTACACCATCGAGTTGACAATAGTCTCCCGGTGAGAGGGAGGCAGTTGAAGCCCGCGGTAGGCGACCGGAATGGTGTCAGGGCAAGCAAAGTTGGGCCTATCCAAGTCAATCTTTTGAGTAAGTTCATGGCCGACTTGGAAGAGAGCTTGATCGGACCAGTCGCCGAACCAGTTGAGCACACAACGGTTGAACAAGGCCGGACTAGTGGCTGCCTTTGAAGAAAGGCCATCTTCGGGAGGGTTCATGGTGAAAACGACGTGGAGATTCTTGACAATCTGCTGAGTAAACCACTTGTACAGCTCCTCGGGCGAGTCAAGGTGCAGATTCTGTCGCTGGGCACCTTCCTTGCAAGCTGTCATGAGAGCTGCATACTCGTCTCCTTCAAACAAACCGGGCACTTCAGCGTTGGCCAGCAAAGTATTCATTCTCTCCAGGAAACCAGAGTCCAAAACGTTGGATTCATCCATGATGAAGCAGATCTTCTCACCCTTGCATCCGCATCGGCGAAGGACATCTCGAAGATCGTCGTCAAAGTCTTCGGCAGAGTACTTGCCATGAACCTTGATCTGGAAGACCTTGAGACCATTCATCCACGCCACAAAGCGTGATAGAGTCGTCTTGCCACTACCGCTCACACCAATAAGAATCAAGTGACCTTGAGGTTGTCGGAAGACACGATCGATACGCAGCACATGCTCCAGGACATCGTTGAAGAGAATCAAAGGCACATCAACCTCCTCCTCACAGAAGGTCTTGAGTCTAGCCTTGACAAAGTCTCGCAGCTGCTCGCGGTTAACCGGGACGTAATTCTTTGAAAGCCAGTTGGAGAAGAGGATGGGACCACCAAGCGCCTTCTCCTCGTCAATTGTAGGGAAATACTCCATGGCAATGCGGCGCACACTGTCGTCGGTCCACTTGCGTTCGTCTTCGGCAACCAGACGGTCCTGGAACAGACGAAGAGCCTCGTGCGCCCAGATACGAATGAGACCCTCAAGAGACAACGTCTCCAACGGACGGATGGCTTCGTACACACCACGTACCCATCGTGTAAGCTCACGAGGACTGTAGACGTAGTGAGGCTGGATCTTGGGTGTGAATCGTTGCTGAGAATCCAGGTAGAAGCGGACCATGGCATGTGTAAGAGGTTCGGCATATCCGCGGAGCGAGGGAATGATCTTGAGCACGGCCGAGTTGAAGGTTCCGTAAATCTGGTTTAGAGATTGCTCACCAGGGTAATCAACCATGATGAGAGGAGCATGTCGTAGGAATCTCGCCCCCAGGGGAGTACGTCCGGCATCAGTGGGAGGGTTACAAGCACCCACGAACTGGATTCGGTCGAGAGTGACCCATGACTTGTCAGAAGTACGCCAGAAGCCGTTGTGCTCAACGAGCTGGCGAAGGAAGGAGATTGCTCGCTGGGTTCCGTACTTGTCAGGTGCTGGCAAGTTGATTTCATCGCAGAAAATGACAAGCCATCGACCGATCTGGGTAGGGGAGAGCATGACGCCATTGAGTGTTTTCTTGTACTCGCAGTACTGCTCGAAGGTCTTGATGAGAAGGTCAGGAGTCGTCGCACTGGAGAAGTTCAGGCCGACGACTTCAAAGTTGGGAAGCTTGCGCAGGGCACTGAAGAGTGTCATCGTTTTACCCGAGCCAGGAGGACCGCACAGTAGTAGAGGCTTGTGCTCAGCGAGCCATGAGTAGAGAACATCCTCGTGTCGGATGGTGTCCAGTGTTGGGATAACAACGTCAGTCTGTGTGATGGAGTGAGTGTTAACCTCAATGTTAGGAACTTGGTTCTGCCACGGCGTCCACTCAGCCCTAGGGAGGGCGACGTCAAAATCTATCAACGAGCTGGTGCCATCAAGTGGCGGAGAGCCGAAGCTGGCCAGGGCACAGATATCGTCACCGAATGACTTTCGGTCGCTGAGAGGACAGTCTCCAGTGAGCGCCCATACAAGAGCAAGGAGAAGCTTCTTCGCAACATAGCCTTCAATCTGCTCAGGGTCAAGAGGGAAATCCGAGTGTTGGGCGTTGTACTCGATGACAGTCCTGGCCGACTTGTTGAGTAACGAGAACAAGGTATTCAGCACTCGAGAGATTGTAAAGTCCATGATATGATTGTAGCCCTCAGCTTTTCGAATGGCTTCAAGGATGAAGTCCTCTTCAGTAAGGTACACTTTGAGGAGATCAGCGAATTGCGCCTGAACAGCCAACGACTTGGCAGGGTTGTGACCAGCGGCCACACTGTCTTCATCCAGGTCTTCGAAAGGAACACTACGAAGAGCCTGGAGATAGTTGTCGACCAACATGAAGGGCGAGACAGTGTCTTCACTGAACCAGACCATACCACAACGGGAGACAGTGGCGAGCGTAGCATATTTAAGAGTCTCAACTTCGAACATGATTCGGACGTTGTGAGGCAAGTTAAGACGTTCACCATTAGGCAAGGTCAGCAATTTATTGTCGTCCAGTACACTGTTCAAGTTCTCAACCCATTCGGGATCGACGTCACCGTCAAAGACGATCCAGTGTCTCTTGGAATCTTCGCCGCGGAGGTTGTCAACAATCTTTCGCAGGATGCTCGTAAACAGACCATCAGTCCATTCACGAGTGGTTGAGTCGAGGTTACCATAGAGGGCCTCCTTGGACATGACCTTCGAGTCGATAACATGAGATACTCCCTCAACGCCTTCAACCTTTTGCAAGGCGTCGAGCAGCAGTCTCCAAGCAGCCGACTTTCCGGAACCAGAGTTACCAACCATCATGACACCATGGTGGATCTTCTGGATCTGATACAGCTGGAGAACCTTGGTCATCCAGAGCTCATTGACGACAAGATGACGCTCAGCAGCCAGTGTTCGGATAGCTTCCTCCAGGGCTTCAAGGTTGGCAGGTACGTAGTTAACTCCTGGGAAGCACGCGCTCTCGATGGTGGTCATGATATCCGCATCAGACTTGATCAACTTGGGTGCAATGGTTTCTCGGATACTCTGAACAATAATCTCAGGTTCGACAACCTCTTCAGAGCCAAGGTCGCCCTCGCCCAGACGAGTACGCTTGAGGCCACCAGAGCTGACCAGGACACTCTTCAAAGCACGAAGACCGAAATCGTAGTGAGCTTGTTTCGAAAGTTTGCCAGAACACTGGTCGAAGAAGGGCACTGTCTGCTTAGACAGCTGTTTGGCCTGGCTGAAACCCTGCGAGTACAACATGACCTCAGCAATGAGCTCCTTGTCAGGTTTAGACATGGCAACACTGCGGAAAAGCTTCTTCAAGTTGTCGGGGAGGTTGGAACGACCTGCATAGCCAGGATTCATTGTGATAAAGATGCCAGTGTTTTCATTGACGTGAAGCTGGCGACCGACCAGTTCAATTTGTGACTGGTCATCCTCAGCACCCTGCTTGAGACCAAGTTGGATGTTCTGGATCTGCTGCGAGACGGCAGAGAGGATGCGTTCCTCCAAACGGTTGAACTCGTCGAAACAACCCCAAGCACCAACTTGGCAAATACCAAGGAAGATTCGGCCCATGGCCTGGAAGTCAAAAGTGTCGTCACAACAGAAGACAAGGGTGAATCTACCAAGCTGCACACCGAGTGCCTTGACAGATTCCGTTTTACCTGTACCAGCAGGGCCATAAGGCGAACCACCAAGACGTTGACACAAGGCCTGCGTAAGAGTGAGGAAACATCGGTCCGTAAGAGGTGTGCGGACAAGTCGCTCAGGGACACCGAGATACTCGAAGCCATAGTTGAGCTTGGCATTGGCCATCTTGATGTGAAGGCGGTTGACAAAATCTCCCTCGGGATTGTACACATACCGCATTTGCAGCTGCCAGAGGTAGTGAGTCGTCGAGTTGGCGTTCGCATTGAGGAGCTTCTCGATGGTATCACGCTGATGAACACACTCAGTGATAAGCTGCTCGCACTTCTTTCTTTGAATAACTTCAAGATCGCCCAAAACAGTTTGAGCAAGCACGCGAAGTACATCAACCTCGCGCTCGTAGAGAGCCTTCAGCGTCTGGCCGCCAGCAGCAAGTGACTTTTCAACAGCAGTAGTCCAAACAGCTTGAGTAGCAAGAACCACGATCTGACTAGGGAAAGCCACCATAAAGTCGTTCAAAACACTGCTATCAATCGTCTCCGACTCAAAGATGGGCGTATACTGGTCTATGCCTTCGGCAAGCAGCTCAGCGAGCGTCGACTTCATGCCTCCTTCCAGGAGTGCCAGCCAGTCGTTGATTTTTGGCACCTTGGCCAAGGAAATCTCCTTCTTGAGTCGAACAGCCTCGCCTTCCTTGGACGTGAAGCCGGAGATGACGGTTTCATCATCCATGATGAGGCCTGACAGACCAGCAAACATCTTCTTGAAGTGCTTGGCAATGCGCAAAGTGTCATTGCTGTTACCAATCATCTCCAGCAAGTCTTCGTCACCGACAAAATAGAATCGAGGGAATGAGACACGCTCCTTTTCCAAGTATTCACCGAGAGCCTTCTGGATCTTGTTCAACATTTCCGCCAGACGCTCCAAAGACTTCTGAACGTTGGGGATATTGAGAACATCAAGCACGTAGGGGGTCTTGTTGGCTTTCTTCATGACAGCCAGAAACTCGCTGTTGATGTTCTGGAAACGTCCAGACTCGATGGGTAGAAGGTGCTTAATATCAGCATTGCCCGTAAACACACCTTCAAGGTATACCCATTGGCGCTGTACATCAATCCATACATCGAAAAGGACATGCACACGGTTCAGCTTGTCTTCCCAAGAAACAGCCTCTTCCTCGAACTCCTTGTAATAAGGGGAATGTTTCATAGCCTGTAGGGAATTTAAGTTCTCGCTGCATTTGGCAAAAAGGTCATCCCATCCACGAATGAGCCGGCACTTGTTCTGATAGCCAACCATCTCCAAAGCATAGTTTTGCCAAGTCTCGCGAACTTGCTTGAGGAATTCTTCCAACGCCATCTCGCCCTGGGCTTGAGCGATGATATCCTTGACAATAATTTCAGTTCTTACCAAGTCGAGGTCCCAAACATCGCCAAGGGTCATTGAGCTGGGCGAGAATCGCTTTTGCGGCTTGATCGACTTGTAAATCTTCACCCAGTGTCTCTCACGAATAGCATCGGACTTGAGGTCAGAAAGGATTGAGTTGACTTTGAGAAGTCCACGCAGGATTCCCTGGACGTGCTCGAAAGCAGCATATTGTCTCATCCTGCTGGGCATCTCCTTGGTCGACTTGATGAGATCGTCGACCTTGGATCGAATCTTGCGCGGCTGAACAGCGGTCCATAGAATATCTCGAGTCTCGTTGAGACTGGCCCAGATAGTTGACAAATTGGACCAGACAGACTGGAAATCGCGGACTTCTTCAAGCGTAGCTTCAAGAGAGTTATCCGAAGCAACTGGGATATCAAGAGCTTCCTTGGCCTTGGCTACCATCAAGGAATCATCTTGCAGCTTAGAGATACGCTCTTCAAAAGAAGTCAAAGTCTTGGATGCAATGTCGGGCTTGATCATTCCCGAAACGGGTTTCTCCTCGTTCCACTGGGCGGCAATCTCGGCAATTCGTTCGTTGACGAGCTTATCCTCAGCAACAATCTTAGCTCGCAGAGCATCAGTCTGGTCCTCGACGATGCGGGACTTCTTCTCCAAAATCTCCTTGAGCGCCTCCCACTGGCTATCGATCTGTTCGATGTGCAGCCAATCATTCGGGAACTGGTATCGTTGTCTCACAAGAGTCGACTGTCCTTGACGGAACATGTCAATCTCAGGAGCCCACGTCTTTACGTTTCGTTTGCAGCTCTGGACCACGGTAATAAATTGTACAGCCTGGGCAGTGGATGACGCGTCGGAGCTCTGGCCCTCGAGATGCTTTCGTGCCTTCTCGATATCGGCGTTGACTTCACGCATACGCGTCCCAAGACGGCTGGCAAACTTCATAAGAATCTCATGTTGCCATTGGTCATACTTGGCATTGACCTTGGTCTGAACCTGGTCATAGTCGATGGTAAGATGACCAAATGAACGGCTGACCTCTTGCGTGTCGAAAGTAGATCTTGTTTTGCGGATCTCCTGAAGGAGCTGCAGCCATCGAGGAAGCTGCTCACCGAGGGCGTCGTAAACTTGCTCTGACTGGAGATCCCACAGTGACTGAAACTGGAGCCACTTGTCGACATAGGCACTGATCTCCCGGAGTTTGTTTTCCACTGAAACGTAGACACGGCGGAGGAGATCAGCACACTCCGAAGGAAGATCCGTGAACCGTGGCTCATCATTAGCGGTAGAAGTAAGGCTCATCTGGTATCGAGTTGCCTTGATCTTTCGGAGATTGCACACAATTCCGAGCCACTCGTGGAGATGAAGGAACCAGCCAGCTCGGGCGTATTCCAACGGCGGGTCGAGATAAATGACTTGATTACGCATGGCAAGTTCCAATACGAGACGCTTCATAGTAGGACCCGACGGCTGTGCATCCTCGGGGTTGGCCTTTTTGCGAGGTTGATCGTCAAAGGTCTCATCTTCGAAGGCGGAGATCCACGACAATACGGCACTCTGAAGTCGAGTAAGAAGGATAGACTGGATCTTGGTATTAAGTCCTCCGACCCAAAAATCGAGGTTCACGTATTGTTCCAAGTTGAGCTGATCAACAGCTGACTGGATAGTATCCAGGCGGGACTGGAAGGCAGCCTCGTCATATGCACAGGTGCTAAGCTCTTTGAGCGCCTGCTCGACAGTGGTGTAGATGAAGTTGAGCGAAACCGCCTTGCTCTGAAGAACGGAGACAGCAGCAGCGAAGCTTCGAATGAACATGCCATGCTTACTCTCGGTATTCTTGCCAATGCCAAAATCACTTCCAGGGGGGAGAATTGATCGAGTTTGTCTCGAATCCGAGTAGAACAGCTCATGAGAGTTGATGAAGGATTCCCAGCGCAGGGGAACACCCTCAACAATCAACTTGTACACGTCGTTGCGGTATCCATGGAGAAGCACCGACTCCTCGCCCATGACAGAAATCTGTCGAAGGGTCTGGGATAGAGTTCGCACACTTTCCATGAGACTGACAGCGTAGGGATACACTCGCTTCGCATCTTTTGACACCGTTGTCACGGCATGGGGTACTGAGTACGACTGCCAAGTGAGATTGCGTGTCTCTTTGAACAAGGTGATGATTTGAGGGTCAAAGTTGACAGTCAGCTCAAGGATACCGCCCGCAGATCGCACACGCGTAATGTCAAACAACTGGCCAGAGATGGAAATCTTGCGTCGGCTCACATCGGCCAGCCAAGCTTCATAGATTCGAGCGGTATCGAGCTTCTGCTTGAAGAGCTCGCTCTCCTCCTGGAGCTTGTGACCTTCGGCATGAAGAGTCCAATCAGGACCAAGGACGGCTTCCACCTTCTTCATGTAACCTTCGAGCTGGAATTCGATCTGACGCGCCCAGATGATGGCACCTGAGACAGGAGGCAGATCACGCAACTGGGCCATGGCATGAGCTTCGGAGTGACCATACTGTTGCTTGAAACGCTCATGTAAGCCATTGATTGCTTGCTTTACGTGGTCCATGAGCTGGTTCTGATATTCCTGGATAGCACCACGAATCTTGGGTCGAACAAAGAGTGCGTTGAACTTTGAAAAGACTCGGAACATTTCGTTTGCCGTCTTGGCCGTGGCGAGGCGGTCTCGTAGCCTGGCGATGATGGAGTTTTCCACTCTCGTTGTACGCTCATTGTATAAGTTTTCGGCTCGAACCCACCTCTCCTTGCCCTGGTCGGTAACATCCAGCAGGTCGACATTCTGAAGAGCCTCCCAGGCTTGCTTGACTTCCTCAACAGCATCAACATCACCCATCTCCTCCATGACAACCCCATTAGTGCCAGTGGTCTCGGTGACGCCCGGGATCGTGGCTTGGGGGCCAAGCACGTTGACAATGGTACGCTGCAGCTGCTCGTGGTTGTCTCGGAAAGTGCTCACATACTTGATTCTGGACTCAAGCTCCGAGTGTTTCTTGTTGATCTTGATAGGGATGAACTTCTCGTTTCGACGACGAGTGACCTCACGAGCCACATTGGTGAACTCCTTGACATTTTCCTCCCAGGTACGGAAGATGCCATCGCAGGTATCCATGATGCTCTGGAACTGCTGATAATCTAAGTTCACCAGCTCGGTGCCGGGAAGCAGACGGTGAAGCACATCATCCAGATCAGCCGAGATGGCTTCAACAAGAGGCAAGGCTCTTCGAATTGGATAAGGACATATCCTCAGCTTCTTGTTCAGATGCCCAAAAATCTGAGCAATTGCCTCTTGGGCCTTGGACAGTGATGTAGCAGACAGAAGCTCATCCAGGGGGAAGTCCCGCATAAGCTGGTTGTACTTTTGCACCTTTTCCATGGCCTCCTTCAGACCTGTATCAGCGGTGAAACTGACAGTGGCCTGAAAACGCTTGGCGTGCTTGAGAATTTCCAACGTCAAGAGAACGCCCTCGCTCCTAAGCTGACCCTCGATACCTTCCAACGCAGACTCCATGGACAGCCAAAAGTTCACCTCCTGGCTCGCCGTGCTGAATTCTTGGTTCGCACTCGAAGACGGGTCCTTGGTCAACTTGGTGATGCCCTGGATCGACTTAATCCAGGTATTTACATTCGCCTGAAGTCTATTAAGGAAAGAACTATCTTGAATGAGATTCTGGGGGATTCCGTCGATGGTTGGTCGAGTATGATTGGCTTCGGCTTCATCAAGGACATTCTGAACAATTGTGTGAAACGTGAGTGAAATCTCGGGGATATCGACATTCTGCTGGAGATGAAGCAAGCTCAGTTCCAGGTCATTTAAACGCTTCTTGGTGACGGGGATGCCCGTCTTCGCATCGACATCGGCCCGTCCCCTCGATCCGTTGGCCAGTTGCTGGCTCTTGGTGTTGGCATCGAAATAGGGCACCAGGGCGTGGTGGACATGAGAATGAAGGACTTCGAAAGGAGAAAGGGCCGTGCCTTGCTCGCCCACGGCAGCGAGGGAGGCAGGGCCAGGCAAATTAGTAATGAATATTTGAGAAGTAAGGGATCGGGTCGGGTCGATGGGTTGGGGTTGCTTGAGAAGCACAAGCGAAGCTACAGTTGTCGGTGACGACGAGATCTCGTTGGAGAGCGTGTAGCTGTAAACGGTTGGAACTGTTCGCCGCTCGTTAGGAATACCCTTCGCCAAGTGGAAAGAAGTATCAGAGGAATACGCACCAGAAGCATCAGCTCCAACCTCGGTCATGTTCGCAATATCTTTTTGGATATACAGCACATTCTGGGAATCGCTGGCAAATCGACTACAGCGAGTGATTGTGTCGTCATATCGGCCCTTGTGCAGCAGACTGCCCACCTGCTCCAGGTCATCTCGCGAGGCGCCCAGGGCAATCTCGCAGATGGCGGCCAAATGGTCGACCACGCGTTCGGGTTCGATGGTCGGGAATGGAGCTGCGGCAGCTACGCCGTTGGCCGCAGGGCCAGGCACAGCAGGAGATGTTACCTCCATTGCGAAGGAGGAAAGCGGCTCTAGAAGAGAAAGAGATGGAGGGAAGAAGCTCAGTAACGGCTACTCATCTCCAAATCGTCGACTGGTGGAGGTGGGATGGCAACGACGGATCGCAAAGAGAATAGGATTCGAGGGGGGAGGACGGTCGAAGTTGAATTAACAAAGGAGTATCGTAGGGAACAAAGGCTCAACACGGACGAGAAAGGAACGTAGTATTCGATGAAGATTCGGTATTTCGTGGGATAGGATCGTCCGGAGAGATGCGATGCGCAGCTGTAGGTCGGCGCCCAAAGGTGAGATGAGGATGAGGATATTAAGCAGTAGGAGGGCAAAGGAGTGTTGACTTTGGGAATATCGTCGTCTGCCGGATTTACGCGACCCGTACTCTAGGAGACCCCTGTCGCGTCTGGATGGCATGTGTCAGGAGGCGTATGCTGAGAGAATAGGTGCAGGTGGTACCTGTAGGATGGAGGCGGGCCAGTTTGGGACAGCTGGCTGGACGAGTTCCACAGGGGGGTTCACAAGCTTGACGGGTACCTCGACAGCGCCAAGGTGGTCTCTCTTTTAGGGCATTATGGGGCCAGCCACAGGCACTTTACTTGTAGGCACACCTCATACAGCACCTGGAGCTGCATACAGCAACTAATTACCTACTCCGTAGTAGGTCAAGCACCAAGGTACTCCGTTCGCTGCACCGGGTACGCAGCAATCACAAATGGGAGGTGAACCCCCCCAACAAGTCATCCATCCATCCACTGCTTGCACTGCTGGCAGTTCTGAAACCCACTGAAGGTAGTCCCTGTGGGGGAAAGCGTCCCTCAGCCAGCCCGCCGCTAGTACGCCTTGACAAGACGGGTTGACGGGCAATCATCAAGCAATCTAAAAGTCACCGCAGCTTGCCTGTGGTTGGTCCAATGCTCGACAGGGGCTGACCCCCCTCTCCCCAGAGCGGGCCCTGCCAGGCTGGCGGTTTGTTAGCAAGGGACCCAGGAAATGAACGGGCTTTGTCTGGTCGTGCAGCCAATGCTCCAATGCTCCTTGGATAGCGACTGGGCGAGCATCAGTGTTCCAATATTTCCCCGGCAGCCAAGGGTTCTTTCTTCATTTAAATCCCGACATGCGAAACAAGTCGTCATTTCGTTTCCCGCAAATAGACGCATGTCTCATTTATACAACCACATGTACGGAGTATCCGTACTTACATAGTAAGGTACTCGCATACAATACCCAGGTAAGTACGGATATTCCGTAGCATCTCATCCAGCACCGTAATAAACGTCGGCCCGTCAATCGTGGATGCAACCGAAACTGAGAGCAAACACTCGCACTCCCGCAGAGCCTCCAATCTTGATACCTACACCTCCCCTCCTTCCCCCGGGCCTCATGCAGCAACCTCCCGGGACGGAATTTTCATACGCAAACCCCGCACGAGGCCTGTTCTTCGGCCCCGGCACGGCATGTCATCCAAAGTACGATAATAAGTTCGCCTACTATAACACTTACATACATACCTACTGTACATACCCCGACGCCCTATCAAGCCTGCACATTGATCCATTTCACGCCACGCCTGATGTAGGTACCTCCAAAAGCATACCCCCATTGGACAAGATATTAGGGTGCCACGGCATGAGTAGTTCCAACTACCCAGTACATGCATCCGTACCTTGGATGTAGTGAAGTCAACTGATTCTCAACGGTATTTCATCATATTTTGCATCATGCCCGCCTAACAACTCAATGTCAATTCCATCACCAACTCAAAAGCTACATGCCTAGCCATAAACATGATACAGGTAAATACCACAGGAGTAGTCGTCAAGGTCGAAAATCATACCGAAATAAAACATACCGCCCCAAATGTAATCCTACCGCCCGCCCATGCTTCCAGCGACAAAACACCAATTCTTCTTGCTCAAAACCAAAACAGCACTCGAGGGAAGATATCAGAGAAATCCCATGCAACACCAAGAATGTCAACGCCAGTGTAATCCGTGTACCAATCGACCTCACCAAACATTCCTTGCCACATAGACCGACCTGTGCGCCTCATTCGGCACTCTAGGCTTGGTTGTTCCCAGACTCTGGGTTCGCCGCCAGCCTCTGCCGTTGAAACATGACTCGCTCGTTACAAATGTCGATGAACTCCTCAAATTTCTTGATCGTGTTTTCCTTCTCTTCAAGTTTGGTCCGTAATGCGTCAATTTCCTTTTGCTTCTCTTCCTCGACCTTCTTCAGGTCTTCTCGAGCCTTTTGCAGCTCACGACGCAGGTCCGCACGTATGCGCTCCTCAGCAGACTGGTGGGGTTTGCTATATATGGCTGGCCGATTTTCCGCGATGCCATTAGCAACCTTTCCAGGATTGCGATTAATGGCCGCCCGAGCATTGTAGATATCCCGCGGGAGCAAATGGCAATCAGGGTTTTCCGTCTGCAGAATCTGCAACGTTTCGGAAACCCCAGCACCTGGAGAACCAATGTTAGCATCATCTGAGAGGCTACCATTCTTTTTGAGCTTACCATTATCCTTAAGCTGCTTCACAGCAGCAACCATCTTGCTATCGAGCTTTCTCGCAGCAGGATGGTGGGATGGGCTCTCGCTCGGTCCATGATTGTGTGTCAAATGGCTTGGGTCCGGGCGATAGCGGATCGTCCATTGTGTTCGTTGCTCTATAGCGAAGAAACCAAAGGGACAATCGCACTTTCGAGAAGAAGTTTTCCGCTTTCGAGCCTCAGGGCTAACTCTACTTGGTGGTTTTCCAGCTCGATCGCACACGAACAAGACCTTCTTTAGACCAGGAACAGTCTTTTTAGATCTTCCAATCACAATGGCATAACCAACCGATGTGCAGTAGCGTAGTACAGCCTTCTGGATGGCTTCCAGGGTTGGGTAGCTGCCTCCCTCAGGTGGAGGTGACATCATTTCACCCATTGGCTGTTGAGGGATGAAGTTGGGGTCGTTGAGAAGCTTCATCTGATCAAGGCTTCCAGGTTCAGCTCCATTGTGGGAATCAACGTCCATTTCTTCCGAGTCTTGCTTCGGCTGTTGAGGCGGAGGCGCAGGTGCTTGTTGCTGTTGCGACTGCTGCTGAACAGGCTCAGGCAGCTGTTGTTGCTGCTGTGGTTGTTGTTGCGGTAGCTGAGGCTGGGTCTGATGTTGCTGCTGCCTCTGCTGAGCCTGCTGGGCCTGCTGAGCCTGTTGAGCTTGCTGAGCTTGTTGGGCCTGCTGGGCTTGCTGCTTTGTCTGCTTCTGCACCCGAGACGGCTGGACTTGTGGTTGCTGCCTCTGCTGTTGATGCGATGAGTCTTGATGTTGGAGTTGCTGGTCTTGTTGCTGTTGCTGTTGCTGTTGCTGTTGCAATTGCTGCTGTTGTTGCTGCTGCTGTTGCTGCTGCTCCCTTTGCTGAATTTGCTGCTGTTGTAGTTGCTGTTGCTGTTGCTGTTCCCTTTGCTGGATTTGTTGTTGCTGCTGCTGAAGCTGAAGCTGTTGTTGTTGCTGTTGCTCTCTTTGCAGTTCTCTTTGCTGCATCTCTCTCTGTTGCTGCAATTCCCTCTGCTGCTGCAGTTCTCTCTGTTGCAGTTGCTGTTGCTGGAGTTGCTGCTGGTGTTGCTGTTGCTGCTGTTGAAGTTGCTGCAATTGTTGCTGATGAGTCTGATGCTGGGATTGGTGAGAGGGCTGCTGTTGCTGAGGTTGTGGTGGAGAAGGAGCCTGAGGTTTAGACTGAGCCTGGACTTGCCCGAGCTTTGGTGTAGGATGGGCCTGCTGGGATTGCGGACGCTGTTGGGGCGATTGCTGAGCATGGTGATGTGGGTGTGTTTGTCGAGGCTGGTTGAGAGGGTGTGGGTGGTTCAAGTGCTGGTGGTGCATCTGCTGCTGCTGTTGCTGCTGCTGATGATGATGCAGCTGGTTTGGAACTACCTGGCCCAATGTAGGGAATAACATCTGTGAGCGCGGTGGCGGCACCCCTCTGCTGGACACGTCGAGAGGGCTCGGCATCGCGCTGGGCAAATGCGAATTTGAGGCGCGTGAAGTGCCATTGGGAACATTGCCATTGACCGAAGTCGGGTTTGTAAAGAGATGTTGAGGATACCCTGTCGGCTGTTGTTGAGACTGATAGGCTTGAGTCTGATACGGCGACGCGGAGTGAGGTGCAGGAGATTGTTTATTCGTCTGGGTATGATGCGGCGGAGCGTAGGCAGTTCGTCGAATGTTACCGGCCTGCGGGAAGTTCAGGCCCGCGTGAGGGTTCGATCCCGGCCGGAGACTCGACATGTTGTCTCGTCGGCGCCCGGGTGTATGGGCCAGGACGCGGAGGAGGTGAGGCTTTTGCGCGGAGCGAGATCTGGAGGCTCGAGTATCGAGTTGTCGACCGCGGCAGGTTCAAGCGAGCAAGGTGCCAGAGACGAGACGTGACGTGACGTGACGTGAGGGCGGAGGGAGGGTCGGTCGTCGTGACTCCGCACAGCCGGACGAGGCCTGACGGGGTCTGACGAGGCCGTTTGGTGAAGCCGCGAGAGAGGCACGACGGCGGTCGACGGCGACGGCGACAGGTACCAAAAGGCTGGCGTCGACGTCGAGCAGTCGACGGCACGATACGGTTGCGATTGCGGTTGCGGAGCGTCACTTTGCGTGGGAGCAAGCAAGCAAGCAAACCCTGGACCCAGGATCTTTGGGGGTGTCGATAAATGGGCTGGGTTGGG